>JAMKCH010034146.1:0-36467 GCA_023653785.1 Ophioderma brevispina
TCAGAAAACGGGCGGAGAGCTTCATACATTGGGAGGCCTTATGCGTAAAAAAAAAAAAAAAAAAAATTGTGGACCTACACATGAAACAATAAAGAAATGATGCTGAGATTTATTTCTCACAGTTGCAAATTTTGCACAATCTTACAAAAGCAAAATAAATTAAAAAAAGCTGTGTGTAACGTGTGCATTCAAAGCGAGCTTTTGAACTTGACCTGAATGCGAACTGTGACAAGAATACGCGTATACGTATAGAGGGACATATCGATCGGTGTTGTAATAACAACTACTTGTGTGTGATCGTTACCAAAGGTACTAACCGCAAAGTCCTAAAGAGGGGTATGTGGTCGTCTGTCGTCCAGCTGTTGTCATCCCGGTTGCCAAGTTGAATCTTATTGGCTAAATATGATCTGTCAATGTGAGTTGTTGATTGACATTTGCGTTAGGTTTTCAACGCAAGATTTCTCCAATTCCGAAGGACCCTCGCGCTGCGCGCTCGGTGGCTCGGTCACAGGGGGGGATGGACACAGGGAGGAACGAGGGTCCTTCTGGATGGACTAGTTCTGTAGAGAATAACCCTCTTTTGAAATCCAGGCTGGCAGTGAATACCACATTCAATGTTGTGTGCTGCTGCTGCTGCTTAAAACAACATGTTTTATATCCTTTGAAAAAGCCACTACAACTAATAAGGAATTAAAGATTAGTTGACCACCCAGGATTTGCTTGTCCCGGCTAAATCATTATTAGTTGTGGCTTGCAAAATCAGTGTTAAGCAAATTGTTATTATTACTGGATTATGTGGTATTTACTGCCAAACTATAGTATAATTTGTCAATATCCTATAGTATTTGTCAAAATCCCTTGGACATGTAACTATGTACGCCCGCTTTCCCGCCTAAAACGACGCACTGTTCGATTGTATGCAAGCGCAGTTCACGCAAAGAGATATGCGCGTGTATGTCATGTCCAAGGGATCATGACAAACACTATAGATGCAAAAAGAGACATGTAAGAATAGCTGGATATGCTCTAGCTGGCTGAACTTGTTGGAGGAAGGGATTGCACATGCATGGTGGTTTTATGATTAACTATTTTAATAGAGGTGGCCGTCATAGAGGGTCATATTTGGGTCATAGTTTCAGATCACTTCGAACACAGGCTAAAATGATGACTTTAATGATGCTTATCCCATTTTTGAAGAAAAAAGAAAATTAAATAGTGCGAAAACAAGGGTGCCCCAACGAAAAATCCAAAATGGCCGCCAATTTAGCCAAAAATCATATTTTTGAGCATAACTTGATAAGCTTTTGTTTAATCAACTTCATTTTTGTGGCAATACCCATGTTTTGGCCTGCAAGGAATCATTCTATGCAACTTCCATCTCACCACAACTTTTCTTTCTCGATAGTGCAGTTTTAGCGTAAATTGGACTGCGAGGCGCTTGCCAAAAGTTACCCATCATATCACCAATTTTAATTGGTTGGCAATCCAGAATTGTTTGATTCATCATTTCCTGAGGATTAGAGCTGTGTAACACTAACCAATATTCCCTGTGGCGTCAATTTAAAATTTGATGAAAAACTCTCTCATTGGAATATATAAGTGGTGCAAAGAACTTTCTTATATATGGGTTTTCATGGAGGTATTTTTGAGACTTAAAAAGCCTACAGTTTAAAACGCAAATACCACCCAAGTCAAATTTTTCAGCACGTGTTCCATATTAAACTCTCGTGAACTTTTTAAAGTAAAATCACCATTTTTCATCGGATGGCACTTTTATGGTAAAGCGCCTCAGAGCTCAATTTTACGCAAAAATGTCATTTTCACGAAACGAAAGGTAGGTGAGAGAAAGTTGCATAGCTTTTTTCCTAATACCACAAAACATGGGTATTGGCCAACCAAAATTAAGAGAATGGAAAAAAAATTATTGAGTTATGGTCAAAATCAAATTTTTGACAATTTGGCGGCCATTTTAGATTTTTCGATGGGGCACCCTGGTTTTCGCACTTTTTTTCATTTTTTTCTTCGTAAGGGATCAGGGTGGATTAAGTTATCAAATGAGCCTGTGTTTGAAGTGATCTGAAACATTTACCTTCTATCTGCCCCATCTAATTTTAAGGAACTGAATACTAACACTGATATGAACATGTTCCTACATCGGCAAGACTTCAATGGTCCAAATCACATTTTTATGTGGATCTTCTCCATTTCAAAACTTATTTTCAATCTATTTTTAAATTGGTCATTTTTTTGTAAATTTCTCTGATTTTGAGAATACGAGTTTCCAAAACCTGCAGGAACCTGTATGTAATTACATTTTATTCTGTACTTTGGTGTCGAGGGCGGGGGGTTGTCACCGTGCGATGTCCTGGGGGATGTGGTCCTCTACTATCCAGGTTGGGGGTGGGGTCTTGGTCACCGTTGCATTTTGTGAACTCATCTTCATGGCTTGGATCTTCCCATGTCCTGTAATGTGCAAGGTTACTTTTGAATCTTTACACTTAATTGCCTAAGGTGTTTTCACTCACGTTGGGTGCCTAAGGGGGGTTTCCATGGAACCCCCTCAAAGGAAACCACCTTCCAATGGAATTTTCAAATGAAAACCTCAATCCCACCTTTGAGGGGCCTAAACGAGGCCAAAGGGGCATATATAAATTAAGTTTGGCCGTTTTATCGTCTGGAAATTAGGGGCAACTCTTGTTTTTCGAAATGCGTCAAAAATTGCTCAAAAAAGTAACATGTTTTTTCGCACCCTTGCTTCCACAGCAACACATGCAATCATTTTGATGTTTAAATCTGCCTGGAAGGACCAATTTACTATATTTTAACACAAACATTACTTGTGTACATCTTGTCTTTTTTTGTGGGGGGGCAGTCGTATTTGCCATAGTTTGTACAACAATGGCACGCAGTCGCGCGATGATGGAATCGCTTCTTTTCAGCACATAAAGGGTTAATTAGTTTTTTCTGATTATTAATTAATTTTGTTTCATGCATATGAACATACATAAGCAGAAAATATTTCTGGCACATGGGTTTGCTAATTTTTTATTTTTAAAATCAACACTCCCGTTGGTGGCCTAAGGGGGGGGGTTCTAGGGACCCAAGCTTAAGTATCTCAAATTAACAGCTAGAATTTTAGAATTTTTTTATGGAAAGAAGCACATCGATAAGTTACATAATTACAAAAATTAGAGTTCGAAAATATTTTCACGACTGAGAATCCGCCGAAAAAAAAAATCTTGGGGACTATTGACCCCCCTTAGGCACTTAATTGTTAAATGTAGAATTGGCTAGACCCAATCTGTCAACATTGGTGACTATGAATTGCAACAGGGCATGATGTATGGCCTGATGACATAGTATTACTTATTTATGAAACAAGGTTTAATCTTAGGTATAAATAATTCTGTTGGTAAATACCATGCACAATATTATTACAAGTTGTCAGAAGTCAAAAAAGAAATCAAACAACTTGCCAATGCCACCGATTAGAAAAGTTGCATCCCGGAAGCCTATGGATGTTTTAGTGATCTTCTAATAATCTAATGTGTCATTCAAAATACATTTTACAAAGTAGTTAAGGCAATAATACAGTCAAGGTTTCAAGGTTTCTTTGAGGGGCCGCTACTGGTATCCTGGGTTATTACATGTATCAGGGCTCAGTTGTCGGTGGTTAATCCATCACCACCAACCCGGGTTCTTTTAAGAAAAACCAATGAGGAGGGCAGATGGTTACCCGTTCTACCTACAAGGGTGTGGCTCTGGAGAGCTAATGGTGGCCATCCAGCACTATTTCTCTCAGCTGCTTGCTGGGGGGGGGCGTGGGGTGGGCAAGCAGCAGAAAGAAGAAATGGTGAGATTGGTATCAGGAAGGGAATCCGGTCAATTACTAGCTCCACTAAATCCTCGGTATGCGATGCAGTTTTGCTGTGAGTTGAGGTGAATATGGTCACCCCAGTTAGCAGGGACAAAACCTGAAATTTTTTAATTTAAACTTTTAGATTTACTTTACATGACAATTTGACTGGTTCTACATACCTGAGGGAAAGCCCCATAGTTCATAGGTAGACCTGATGAGGGGACAATTCCTTCAATACGCGTATTAGAGGGCCCTTTTTCACATCCTGTTTGATTGGGTTTAGCTTCTCTTTGGTGTTGATCTGAAATAATCATTAACAACAATGTTTACAGTTTGACTTTTATTATAGAAACATTTTTTGCAATCTTTGAACAGAGAGTATATATATTCGTAAGTTTTTGCAAGCTTTTCAATTCACATATTTTCATTCATAGGTTCCATCATTGTCAAATATTGCATGTAGTTGGTTGAAAAAAAAAAAAACTGATTGACCGCTAAAAACTCAGATGAATGCGCTGCTAAATGGATACATCACAAAATTAGCAAAACAGAAGTATTGTTTTAAGACCTGCTTATGCATCTTATCATCTCATATCACATGAGATATTGAGTCCATGCAAAAACAAGTTTTACCATGATGTGACATGTGCCCATAGACACAACGACCTCAGATTAAAAACAATAAATTTTATTCTCCCCGGGGTTAAAAAATATTTAAGTTTTTTTGCCGAAATGCAGTATTCTACTTGTAAAATCTTGGCAGAAATTTATCTAATCTAGGTTAGAAGTATCTGTTGACGATACATTTTCTTCTCTCCAATTCAGCAGGTTTTTATTAATTAACAGGGGCCAGGAGCCAAAAATCTTTTTACAAAAACGGCTCCTGGTCCTTATAGAACCAGGAGCCGCTCTTTCAGGACTGGGCCCGTTTCACAAAGACTTACGATCAATTGAAAGTTTGATTTATCAAGCGTTAACTCGATCAAGCGGTAAGGTTAACTTGATTGTAAGTTAGAACTACGCTTGATCGAGTTACGCTTGATTACAATTGATCGTAAATCTTTGTGAAAAGGGCACCATGGAGTCATAGTGTAATATACTTTCAGCCCCCATGTTCACAGTGGTACATCCCAGCACTGAATTTCATTCATAATTTCGTTCATGATTCATGTGAAAATGTGTGTGCAGTAGAGCTTAAAGTTACCGTTTAATTTTCCTCTCTGTGTACACGTTTGATAGCAATGAAAGATGACTGCGAATTTGATTGCCTCCACAAAAACGCAACTCTAGTACCATAATCGTTCGTAATCAGCCTCTTCAACCCCAAGCACATTTGTATTTCAACATAATATCATCCGAAGACGTAACATGTTTTTAAAATCACATCCCCTAATGTTTTTTAATCCAAGTTAAGCAGTTAAATATTCCAAACACTCGGTGAAATGACGCTGTTACGGGCGCTGCACCAATTATATTTTTGTAGGATCCACTCTTCAATAGCCAGCACATGGGAATATGTTCAAATCGAACAAAGAACTCAAACAAACACAGGATTTCCATCTTCCGTAAGTCGGAAATTACTTAAAGCAGCGTATGGGATTTAATAAATATTTTTATAGAGACAGTTAATTTTGTTGAAAATTGACTTCAGTAAGGCATCAAAAATGTTGGCGTAATCCGACCGACCGTAAAAAACCTGCGACTCAAAAGTTTTTATGCAATTAGCACAAAATAAAAAAAAATATATTTGCGACGCGAACCATTATTTCATCCACAATTAAAAAAAAATTATTTTTTTCCAAACAAAGACGAAAAAATAACAAAACAAGAAAAAGCAACTCAACAAGTAAATAAAAGATCGTTGCTATGGTCATTGAAAAAGTTTAAATAGTACATAGCAATTTTGTATTCATTTTTAGAGTAAAACATTGAAAGATCAAAAAAAAAATGAAAAAAATCTGACCGACCGACCGACCGATATTTTTCTCCGTTACGCCAAACAAACATATTTTTTTTTGGCATCGCCTTTAAGATCGGATTGGTGTAATCTTGCATTGCCTTAGATGTGCTGAACGCTATAGTACACTCATCTAGTGGGTTGAGACTGTAAGTAGCGAAGAGGTGTTATATTGTCTCTCTCTTACTCCTGTTTATGAACACTAACGCAAATTGTTTATACGCCAGTGACGTTGCTAGTTTGTGCGAAGACATAGAGTTATCGTTTCGCAGACATAGATGTTTTGAGATGCGATTGCGCTTAATACTTTTGCTCTTCGAATCTACTGAGTTATGCTATTTATCGAACACGTTTGAAACACGGCAACCGCCAACGGTGGTGTATCTATACAAACAATAAAGACATATTACACTGCGTTACAATAGAATCTTAGAATTAAGTACCAAAACGAAAATAGAGATTATAGGACTGAGTACTAGGGCCATCAAGGTATCTATTTGGTAGACACAAGTTAACCCTGGTATTAAGGATGACCGAATCACAAGCGGATGCGCTATAATGTGACAATCCTGCAGTTTGTTCTTAAAGGAGAACCGTACAACGATAATATTACACAAGATGACACTATAAAATTAATTATTGACCACATAGCGAGTGGGTTTTCATAAAAAAACCGGAAGTATATACCCTAACAAGGAATTAAAACCACCTAGTCTGGCCATGTTGCCGTTATTTAAAAATCGCGCTTAGTGTATAAAGGGGTATGCGATAAATTTATTTAATATTAAGTTTTAGAATGGACCGGCACGTTAGTCATCCATGCATAGGAAATCACACAATTACCCATTATGAAAGCTCATGTGTGAAGATGTAGACGCTACTGTGACCGTCCGTATGCAGAACAACAAATACAATCCCATATTTACAGATAGCGGCGAATTTCAAATAGCGCATGGTCAGACAGATGCTTTTATTCGTTTTATGGTTAGTCTAATTCCGTTTCCCATGAAAACCACTCCATATGTGTTCAGTACTGTTTTTATTAGCGTATATTGTCTAAGTTATCGTGATACAGGTCTCCTTTAATAATATTTGAAAATATGGCCGTATTCCTTATGTTATGAAGCAAAGTCAAAATGTGTGCATAACATGATTCGGTTATTTCTCACTTCATAATCGTGGTTCATATGGAAACAGAGTTGGAATATTTTTTAAATGGTGGAGGGGCATTTCGGTTATTTGTTTTTGTTCCAGGACAACGCACACCGAATTAGTTAACCTAGCTGGCCTCTTGAGCCGCTTAGGTTTGTTTCAAATGATTTTTGAATATTCCGTATGTGTATGAGATTAATTCCCGTAACCTATTGATTTCCTTTGAAATATGTGGCCTCATGGGTGTAGGTGATACGCATACCGGAATTAAGAGGCCAGTTTCTGTTAAAACACCATTAGCTAGCAACAAACACACCTGTGTAATTAGACATGAGGGTGTTTTGAAACACCGAATTGGTCAAACAAAAAAAAAAAAAGAAGATAAAAAAAAAAAAAAAGTTAAAAAAAAAATAGACCAGCTACACACTTGTTTGTAAAATGTTAGGGCCTGGTCAGCTTGAAATATGTCGGCCTGACTGTTACAGACACACTGGGCAATGTATCGGTTAGAAGTTTTAATATTATGGACGCGATAACGATTCGCAGGCACCAAAAGAAGTTACGTATAGGTTTAACTTGTCTCTAGGTTTGGGGAAATACCGGCCGATGCGCTGGCTGATGTTATGCCACTGCGTGCTCTTGATTCGTTCGAGTGAAGTGCAAGTTGTACAACATCCGCTGACAGTGCCTTGCCGTTTTATTTACCTTTAGTCGGAATATAGCATTGCATGTTTTACTCTGTGATTTATTCTACGTTACAATACCAGTCATCGCTCTCCCCATTTGGTGTTCTATTGAAATGATTTGGTGAATATCAACTTATGACCTCATGATCATGATGATTCATAAGATATAATACTTCATGTCTTTAAAAATATTTGAAATTGCTGGCTCTGATAGAGCCTACCACTACACGATTTTGTGAGAAACCAAATCAATTTGTGTTACCTTAAATGTACAGTATAATGATTATCATCATTATTGAATTCATCTCCTTCGTATACTTGCATTTAGCAGTTTTCATTCAATTAACCGGGTATTGCCATCATTAAATCCATTTGAAACTCGGAACATTCACATCTAAAATTCCAATTGTTTGTAATTTATGTAACAAATGCCAACATTTTTTGTCCAAAAAAATAAAGTTTGATACCCAGAATTTTGTTGTCTTCCGATGATGCTAGGCGCATTCCGCGAGCAAGCGTGTGTGTGTGCGGTGTGAGTGTGTGTAGTGCGTGTTTCTTTGTGTGTGCCGCGAGATTTTTAAAAGTTTCATTTGCTTCCTTGATGTCACCTGAATAGAAATGTTGGAAGTCCCATTGTCCCCAAACTTTGGGCCATGGTTCCACATGGTAAACCCATATTTTAATGAGGTCAAAGGTCGCATGGAGATTCTAAGGTGCCAACTGAGGTCAATTGTAAATTGTGTAGAAGTTAAATGCGATCAAGGATCATGTATTCAGGTCTAGAACTAAGGTCACAGGGTCACTTAGTCAAGTTTGAAATAGAGTGGTCAGTTCACACTTTTTGAGAGTTTTAAATCCATTCCGACTCTATTATTAATATTATGTTTGTAAAATTCCATTGTGGGAAATATTGGGATTCCAAACATAATGATAAAATTCAAGTTGGTAGTTCGCTCATATTTATTGGTCTCGCTATTAGTTTGGGCTCGACGATACTACTCTTTGTATAAATGTCCAATTATTTCTCTTTTCCGTTCATTACAATAACACACTTGTCAATTCATCTAACGTACCCTGTGCCAAGATCGCCAAGCCATTGACATCTCAGTAGGGCGGCTTTCCTTCCTTTCCCACCCTATAATTATAAAATGCATTGAGTTCGTAATGCTGTTAATCAAAACGTAATGCGATTCCAAAGACGTCTCTCTATTGTAAAATTCCGCCAATATATGTTTCTTTTACCACTAACCTTCATGACACAAAATGTAAAAAATAGTAGTAGTAGTTGTTTACTTCTATTTTGATTTAACTCACCGCACAGCGATGCTTGGGTTGGTCTTTTTTAAAATACTAATTCTTGTTATGCATAATCCTAAACACTGAAAAGTTTAGTTGGTTTTCGCACGTGGTACCAAACCCAGGCGCTAAGTAGGTAAATAACCGCCAAATCCGGGTCACGTTTTTTGTCACACATCACACCAGGCCAAAAAGTTCTGGGATCCATAGGGGTAAAAAATCGCCCGCACTCAGCCTTATAACAAGGAGCCTGCATTCAGTATACTTTATAAAAAGAAAATTTCAACGATCCAAGTCCATTTCCTTGTTTCAACACTATCCCCTATTTTCACATTCCACACATTTTTAGAATCCTAGATTTTTTTATATATCCCTATTTACTTTACCTCCATCTTGGCATTACTCCAGCGAGGTACCTCTACCACCATGTTGAAAACTGTTTTCTGCATGACCAAAATCCCCTTATCTTATGACAAATTCAAATTGCGCTTTCAATTGATAATTTTTTTTTCAAATTGATGAATTCAATGTTCAAGTAAATTAAAAACTAATGTCATTGATATAAACTTCAAATTATAATATGTGCTATGATGCATCCTTTCAAAAGAAAAATGTGTCAATCATAAGTGAGTTTAGCTTAAACATTGATTTAAGCATGGCTTACTTTATAATTCCATTCCCATTTTAAACTTTTGGACCGATACCTTCAACTATTATTCAAGTAATGTACTGTAATCATAACTGATTGGAATAACCCAACTGCACAACACAACTGGCCTTGGCCTTTGTGTATCCTCATAATGTCATGTGTCGTGCACAGCACCAATTTAGAAAGAATAGCCTCCATTTGTCCAACTTCCCCAGCAAACAGAGTCATATGCCAAGTCCTTTGTCAGTGGCTCTTCATGAAATAGTTCAGAGCGATTTGTCCGCCTGACGCACCCATTTCACGAGCCAAAGACTCAAAACTTGAGAGCTAATCCTCAATACATGTTACCACAATGTATCACTTGGCAGCTATTGCCGTATTTACTTTGTTGGCATTCACACACTGATTGTTTCTCCTTTCAATAACTGTCGTGTTTCACAAAGTCATTCCCAACTTCAAGAAAGGCATGCAAATATATGCCCCAAACTCAATACTCCACAGGCATGAAAAGGTAAGCTATACTATATGAACCTTGGGTTCTGAGGGGATTCTGCCCAACAGGCAAGGAAAGGCACTCCATTTTGGGGTTTTTTTTAACGAAGTGCCCAAGAAGCACTATGACTGCATGAGTGCCTCTGTCCTGTTAGGTTAAATCACATGCAAGCTGTGAGTCCTCAATATTCTTAGCTCACTCAATCTTCCCAGCTCAGCCTTCAAAATATTAGTAGATAAGAGCCAAATTAATTTCACTCTAGTGCTAGTGACTTTGGTGTATTCAAAGCGCTGGCCTGGCATACCCACACATGCGTATAAAGGCGGTGCAAAAATGCACGCGCAATACACCTGTCTGAGCATGTTGACATCACTGACTTAAGGAAGAAAAATGGACCATAAATTGATACAAATGATCACTTGGACCAAGACACATTCGATTGCAACTGTTCCTTTACAGTGCATTAAGAATTGTAAAATATACAGGCCTACATACCTCGCTATTGGCGTAGAGTGGAATGTCGTGGAATGGTGATAAAACATTGCCTTTGGGTCCCTCTGTTGAGAAACAACAAAATAACATAGCTATTCATGATTTGTTCAATGTTAAAATGTCTACTATTTAAGAAATAAAGGGTAAGATGTTCATGTTTATGCAAGAATAATGTGTCCGATGCAAGTAAAAACATGAATAATGGGCGAGGCGAAGCCGAGACCCATTATTCAAATGTTTTTACTGCCGAGGACACATTATTCGGCATAAACATGGACATCGCAACCTTTATTTCTATTCTATTACCCAAATAAATGAAATAATAACTGGACCATAACACAAGCACGAAAAAGACGTTGTTTAGGTGCAATTCACGAGGAACTACGATTTGTTGACACCAATAATATTAAAAAATAAAAAAACAAATTATCTTCGGGTGTGACAATTTCAAAAGTTGCACATTTAAGAGAAAACTGTACAAAATCTCTGAATAAACTGTTAAAAATCACGCCGGTAATTCGATGATGTCATATGCAATAAAAAAAGCCACTCATCGGCTTCAGCCAATCACGAGCCTTGTATTCATAACAAGTACCCAAACGATTCGACCCAAAGGCCAATTCGGCCAAGCCAATTCGGTCCACAAATCAAAAGACGATTCGACCCTCGGGACAATTCAACCTCTTTTGGACGCTTCTACCTTTCTGTTATTATTATAATAAATTTATAGTTATACTCACCTATAATATCAATAAAAGGAAATGAGTAGGATAAAATAGGGTACGCTAGACGCTGGGGGTGGGACACCAGCTACATAATTCCCCCCAATCAAGAACAAAATTTGGCAACATGATACTGCTGCGCGTCTAACAAAATCTACGTAAATTGGCCTACATTCTGCTTCACTTTCAAACTCAAAAATGGATTTATTTGGTTTTGAGACTGCTTATATAATTTCAAAGGTCAATGCTGACCGCAAATTAGTACAAAAAAATCTTAATTTAGTGCAACGTGTCATTTAGAAAAAAATAGATTTTTTTGCAGAAAAGTAGAGAAAGTTTAAGTTCATAATTTTTAATCTACCATGACAAATTAGTTTGAAGTCCGTTGCAAAAGTAATTATGAACAAATTCTAATCATTATAACTCAAATGGCTACTTAATTTCTTTTTTTTGGGGGTGGGCATATTTTTTGACACCTTTATAAATTGTAAAAGAATAATTCATTATAATTACTCAAATGATAAATTACCTATTTTATGAACATATTAATTTAGACAAAAACAATAAGCGAGGCAAGTTTGCTGTTTATAAAGTGATTAAATATGTGGAAATTTTTCGGTGTATACGAGACGTGAAAAAAAAAACAGTTTATGCTTAAGTGTTCGGTCTTAAACCCCGTTGTAATTTGTTTTTTATCATCAGCGTGGCTAAGCCAATACATCTACATTAATGGTGCACACCATTTTTTTTTAGATCTTTCTTCTGTTTTTATATTTCTTTTCTAATTTATAAGTGCATTGATCCAAGGTTTAGAGAGGTGCATATGATTTTTTTAACTTACAACAATAACATACATTTTACTTACAATACACAAACACAACATACAAACAACCAATTATGTATGGCCATAAGCCAACAAAATCAAGTTTCCAGTATTCCAAAATCTAAATGCCTTTTTATTTTTTTAAAGATTTTCCTCCCCAGAATAGCTCAAATCAAGCAATGACAAGTCAACCGTGGCAAATCATATTTTATTTTACTGTCAAGTTATGAGTTTATAAAAGAATTATCGATTTGGGATCATTTACCAATTTTTTAATGAAATTTTTTATTTATTTCTGTGTGTTTTTTACTTATTTTAAATCAGTACATCAAATTTTTAAAAAAAACGCTTAAAATGGCTCCAAAATGCAAAATGAAATGCGGAGCGCCTACTGTAAAACACTTGTTTCTTTTTCTTTCTTTTTTGCCTAAACAACAATACTTGCATTAACATAAATCGCAAATAAAAAAAGAGCGTTCAAATTTTTTTGAGGGGCGAAAATGAAATACTTTTTAAACTATTTATTTATTGTCCAAATCCAGGATCCAAATTATACATTTAGAAGTAAATATGGGCTGATTTTGTTTTTTTTTATCTGTATAAACTTTATTGTAAATAATACACAAATAGTCCTGTGGTTCCCGGTGGTTTAAGTTTATTAAACCTGACCATGCATGGGTGGGGGGGGGGTGTTCTGGTCCTGGAGCCAAACCTATTATCTCATTAACTCATCATTGGATTTATATTGGGTTTTTTTAGATGTACTAAACAGGAAGAGAGCGAGCCGAACAGCGAGAGTCTTGTAGTAACGTTAAAATATTACCGAAATCATAAGTATATCCGAAAAAACGTGCCTCAATTTTTTTTTGGAGGCAGAAAAAAGCTATCCCATTTCCTCAAAGGCATTTTAACTTGCAATAAATATGTATACCCCATTTTTTAAAATTTTGTCATTTTTAGCAATTTTTGAGTCAGTTTTCAAAAATTGAACGCATGTTATGATGATTTCTCATAAAAACAACCCATGTCTAAGGGTTATCACAAGGAGAAAAAAAGAGCCCCATGTGTAAATAATTTCTTACTACATATTGTTGGTTGGTTTCTGTGGCATACAACTAGAGGTTATTTCCTGAGAGTGGAAAACCAGCAAAGCAAGTTCCAGCTGGAAGGTATGACAGACAAATATACTTGACTCCCAAGGAAAAAGAGTCCCTGATCAATAGACATGTGCGGCAAATAAGTCTGAGAAAAATGCATTTTAGGCAGCTGAAGCCATTTTTGGCAGTTCATATTCCTTCATTTGGAACCACTGTTTATGGCACTATAAGTTTTGTGTGCGTACTGATGGTGGTAAAATTCCAGAGATGCCAACTCCTCCCGTTTTTCTGCGGGAACTCCCGTTTTGCTAGCAAATCGCCTGATTTTCTGTTACATTTTAAGGAAATAAAATAAATAGAGAACAATAAGTTAAGGGAAAGAGGGCCATATCTTTTCCACGTGAATAAAAGATACATAGAGTTTGAAAAGATTTTTCAATTATAAAGCCTGTTAAACCTGTTTTCCGACATATTGTTCTCCCGACTTTTCGGATATTCACCACATTAATATTTTTATTTAAACCATGTTTAACTGCTGTATGCTAATATCTTCTGAGGTATTTTAGTTAACTCTTAACTACTTAACTGCAACGTGCAAAGGGATAAACCAAAAAATGTATTTTATAAGCCCCTCGCGGTTTTGTTTGAAGTGTTTCAAGCTTTAAATTAAAGGTTCGGCCTTGGTACTTTCCATGTACTTTTAAAAAAGTCCAAAACCAAACGGCTTAGTTTATACAGACAGTTACTTAATGGGCGTCAGCCGGCGAAGCTCTGTCCATTTTTCCTGGAAAATTCTGTATTTTAAAGAGCTCTCTCTCACATGAAAATACGGAAGCCATCTTTTGCAAACAATTTTTTGGGGAAAAGGGTCAACTTCCTTCAAAAAGCTAAATCCTAGCCCCTGGCCTACAACACCCTGGCAATATCAACTTCTGTACCTGGTGTTCGTTTAAATAATCATTATTTTCGAGTTTTAAAATTCTTTGATCGGAAGTTGTAAGACAAATTCTCCCAGCAATATAAATAACGGTATTACAAAAAGTTTCCATCACCCCATTTTCGAAAAAAACCATTGACAATGTTCAAACAAAGCAACAACAAAACAGTTACACCAAAAAAATTTTATGCAAAATAAAAAAAATAAAAAATTACCAAAATTAATAAAAGATTTGTTTTAGAAACTGCATTAAATAAAACCGGGATGGGGCTGAAAGTCGGGAGGATGGCGTATTCCCGCCATCATTTCAGTAACAGAGACTCGCTTATCATGTCCTAAAAGAAAAGCCGTTCTTTGGGCCAATCTGAATTCCAAATACAACCTCCAAATCTGAAATATAGTCCAAAATCAGTGGCGAAGCTAACCGAGGTATGGCATTGGAGTACCCTACCCAGCGACACTTTCAGAGCATAGAAAGTTGCGGTGTACGTAATAATGGCTGTTAAAAATATATATTTCATTTGGTGATACTAAATTAGCAATGGTTATAACCTTAAAATCTCAATTTGATTTTCAACCTATTCGCCCCTCCTATAGGCCTATTGGTCCATCTTCCCTCACCCTCTTCCCCATGCACCCCAAACTACTCCTAACCTACACCATTTCCCAATTTAAGAAACCATATTACCTAATGCAATGCCATAAATAGCTGGTGATATTAATGACGTTTTTATGGGAGGCCTAAATTCAGTTTCCTAGATTAACTTTATCAGTTTTATTACTCAATTTGGTTTAAAACACTAATCACATTGGACTTCTTTTTGTTATTTACAAGTGAAAAGTACAATCTTACTAACTCTCAACTCGCGCTCCATAATAGGCGTTCCTTAATAAATATCATTTTTCGGTAAAACGACGTTATACTGACTGAACACTACTTGCCCCGCCCCCTCCCCACCTGGGTATTACTGTCGGTTGCGGTGCTCCTTTTGAAAACGGTACTTTCTTATCGTACAGGTAGTGTGATTCGACAATGAAATCGTCTGTGATGTTGTGCATTAAAACGTTCCCAACTTTCCGCTAGACTGTGCAACTTTCACAATTGCACCACCCCGGGATATTACAGGTATGTTATCTGGTTTCTATTACTACTGCCAACGGATCTTAGTTCCCCTCTCAGTGCACCTAAAACGTTTTTTCTGAACGTTTATATAACGGTGCTTGTTTATGGTCCACCAGAAAAAAATACATCGGATCCTCGGACTGCTAGTGTCGGCTGCCATCGCGGTTAGTGAATGATAGGCTAACATGACCTTTACCTGATAGTGTGACCTTTGACCTCGCAACAAATGAGGGATCCCAAGTTGCACCTATGATTCAAGTTATGGTTCCAATTGAACTTCAACTTTTCATATGAGGTCAATTTTGAAACATTTTTCAGCCTATTTTACAACTTGACCTCACATAACTTTGACCTTGGCCTGTGACCTTTGGACCTCATCAACAAATGAGGATCCCATGTTGCACCTATGATTCAAGTTTGGTCCAATGACCTTCAAACTTTCATATGAGGTCAATTTTACATTTTCAGCCTATTTACACCTTGAACCCCCCCTCACATGACCTTGACCTTTGCATGGACCTTTGACCTCATCAACAAATTAGGGATCCCACTGTTGCACCTATGATTCAAGTTTGGTGGTTCCAATTGACGTCAACTTTGCATGAGGTCAATTTTACATTTTCGCCTATTTACAACTTGACCTCACATGACCTTTGACCCTTGGCATGTTGGACCTTGACCTCATCACCAATGAGGGATCCCACATGTTGCCCTATGATTCAAGTTTGGTTCCAATTAACTTCAACTTTTCATTGAGGTCACTTTGACATTTCATAGCCTATTTACCACGTGAACCTCACCTTACCTTTGACCTTGCATGTGACCTTGACCTCATCAACAATGAGGATCCCATGTTGCAGCACCTATGATTCCAGTTTGGTTCCAATTGAACTTCAACTTTTCAATGAGGTCAATTTTTACATTTTCAGCCTATTTACAACTTGACCTCACATACCTTTGACCTTTGCAAGTGACCTTTTGACCTCATCAACAAGTGTGGGGATGCCATGTGCACCTGTGGGACCCAAGTTTGGTTTAAATCCAATCAAAGTAAATGTGGATATGACATGCAAGTGGTTACCCTTTTTTTTTTCACCCAGACAATCAACCATACATCATCAACCACTACAACAACAACAGTGGACAAAGACCCCTTAATGTGTCTTCCGCCTTAGGGGCAGGCGACACAAAAATGGCATTTCTTACTAAAAACGGAACAGTTTTGGGGTTTACGTCCTTTTACAGCGCGCCGTGTTTTCTCCGCGTAAAGGTTAGCGTGAGCGCCTTTAGTGATGGTGACCCACGCGCCGAAAAATGTTCGCTTTGCATCCCAATTATGGCGGCAAAATCGCGAGACCCATTATCGCAGAATTGGGCATTACAACTAACAAATCAAAGAGCGCACTTTTGAAAATTGGCAGTAAAGGTATAGAATAAATATATATATACCAATCTGAAGATTAATTGCATGAGGATCAAATACAGTAAATTTAACCTACATACATGTATATACATGTACCCTGGGAGCCTGACCAAGAACGGTATACTAGCTAGCCCCCCCCAAAAACCTTACTAGCTATCTAGCTAGCTGGATACTATTATGTCAAGCAATTAAGAATGAGTAATATGAGTTGCCTATATATAAGACCTACTACCTGTAGATAGTTTCATATTTAGTTACTATGAATTGGGGCTCCAACATGCTTATTACTTGCCCAATTAATGCTACTTTAACAAAACGGTACTCTCAAAGTGTTTCTGTGGGTGCCGCAGTAAAAGCAACCATCTTTTTGTCCCATAAAAAACAACATTCAACGAGACCATAGGCCCAAATAGGTTTGTCCGATTATAAGTGGTGAGCTCAATCCATCAACTGCAATAAAAGCGTCACCTATTTTAGCCGCCTTAAGTGAGTTTCCGAAATATCATTTATTTTCCTGATTCCATCCTAACCTTCACCCACAGCCCTACTTTCAGTCTAACTCATCACAAATTCATAACCCTTTTCTCCTCATCTTTGATTTCTGTGAAACAGACCTACTGCTTTGCCGTGACTGTTCTGACAGCAAAGTCATATCAATCGGCATAAAAAGTTGAAATAGCAAAAAGTTAGGTTCGTCAGGGATCCCTCATCTGCAACCTAAAGGACCTGGGACTTGTAAGTGAATCACACGATGATCACAACAATAGTCCAGCAGCGGATGAGGAGTAGATGAAACATCATCTGATAAAGTTTTTTTTTCTCAGCTGATTATATCTCTTTGAGGTATATAAGGGAATCCAGGTGGGTGTCAAATTGCGCACCCTTGCAATTTGAGAAATCCAAGATGGCCGCATTTCACTTTACAAACCAACCGCCAAAATTGTCATTTCATTGACAAGGACCCCCCAAAATGCCTGGGTAATTGTTTTTTTATTAATAATCAATTCCTGTTTGAGGTGGAAATGTAAAATTATAATGTATCTTGGAAGGCACGTTTGATTAATTTGAATAAATTCCCAAGTGCAACCCAAAAATTACAACGTTGTATATCATTTTTTCATCGGTTTTATATATCTCTAATTTAGGTATACTATGATATTAGATGGATGTAAAATTTTCACCCTTAGGCAATTAAAAATCCAGATTGCTGCCGTGTGCCATAAAACCACCTAAAATATTCAGTTGTACAGACTGGTCACTCAAAACGCATTTTTGTAGCTGTTACCGAGAGCCGCCAATGATTGTGATGTTTTCGATGTGCGCTAACGGATGGTTGAGGCACCCGGCGGCTGTGGTCCTTCGATAACTGGACCGTATGGTTTTGGGCGGTTTAGATGAAAAGCCGTTATGTCTTCCGGAGCCCTGTCAAGATGCTTGAGGTAACCATTTTAATGCCCTGACCCGGGCACCAGGGTTTCTTTCTTCTGACCGTCCCGCAGAACCAGGCCCGGTCCGGAGAAACCTGGCACGTTGTGAAAGACAAGTCCTGATTCTTAATCTTTGGGGAATGTACACGCCGTCCTTCGACCACAGCAGGTGAGCCTCGTCAATGGACAAGGTATGCATTTCGGAACCCCATTGCCCGGAAGCGACTGCCCACCAGAAGGCATCTTCCTAGTCCAGGAGACTGCCCCCTCCAGTGTTTCGATTCCTCTAAGAACTGGAGCACTAGCGGCAGATCCCAATCCGGAACGAGTGAACAAACCGGGGACTAAACCGAAAACACGCCCTTTACAGCAATTAATGAGGCTGGGCGTATAGATGACTACAATCGGGTACTGTAGTCACTTGACCTGTTTGGACGCCCAAACGCCCAATGAAAATTTCGTTAGGAAATCCCCGATCCGCCCTACAGAACTCAGACCGCAGACCAATCTGCCTCGTTTGGCCGGCACCATCTAGCGACCCGGCAGAGTCCGATATCATAAGAATTCTCGTAGTTGACTTCCTCCTGCCTGAGCCGCGAGCGCGGCAGCCTGTTTAGACAGTCCCCCCTGATTGTATGTTGGCGGAACTGCGCCGACAGTAAGGTTGAGAGCACGGATGGTACGCTCCAGGACGGACGCGTCGGCTGGTGGATCGCTACTAGCAGCCACTGTCCCCCACTATCAGCTCTAGAAGCTGTGGAAACCACAGCTGAGCCTCCACATGGGCCCATCAACAGAACCAGGCAAGTGTCGTACCGAGCTATCTTCTTGAGGACTCTCGGAATCATCGCAATGGGAGGGGGAGGGGATACATAGGCACTGATCCACCATCGCACCATCTCATCCTGGACTCCACGGCTCGGGATCTTGACTGCATAGTAGTATAACGCCGGAGCTGTTGATTCCCAGTGGAAGGCGAGTAGGTCCACGTGGTGACTCTATAAGCAGCCTCTGAAAAATTTACCGGCAGGAGGTGCCATTCCACTGACGACCCCTTTACCGTCGTGGGGCGCCAGGCATTGCGTCCCTCCCGGAGAGGACGTCTGCTAGGGCGTTCTCCACCCCTGGTACATTGATGCTAATTCTTTAAGGCATGTCCCGTTACCTGCACCACTCTAGGAGCCTGACTACCCCCCTCCCCCTCCTCTTTTTTTCCCCAAATTTTACTCCCCCCACCCCCCCGTTGAGGTAGGCCTACCGTCATGCTGTCACACGGACCAGATCACCCTTTCCCGGGTCAGGGCACTCCAGTACTTCAGTGCCAGGAAGATAGCCCACACCTCGAGCACATTGATATGATAGCGAGCTTGCATGGCCGACCAACGGGCACGACATTTGTGGGACCCTAATTGGGCCCTCACACCGACGAATTTTGTGTAGGATCACGGAGGGTGTTAGTTTCCTGAAGGGGGTCCCACCTCCAAACTTGCGTGGATTGTGTCCACCAACTGATGGTCGGGAACCAGCTTAAGGGGCACTTGGAATCCGGTAAGGACATTGGGTGGTACAGGGTCGGAAGTGGATATGGATACCCCTATGCGTAATCTGAGTATGGAAAACCATCCCAATGAGGATGGCCAGAAGTCCCAGAAGCCGAAGCCATAGCCTGGTGGGACCGACCTGCTCTCCAAGAAGTGCCTCACCTTTGCCAACAGAAAATCCAGTCTCGTTCCCAGAAAACTGTGGGCTCTGGGAGAGTTGAGAGGATTGATTGTCGATGTTGGAAAACCGAGTGACTTATCAGGTCTAGGATCTCCTCTATAAAGGCCCGGAACCTCTGCGCGGAGGGTGCCACGAGTAGCCAGTCGTCTAAGTCGACGAAGATGAACTCCGCTACCACATTACCGGACCCTTGTGAAGGTCCGTGGAGCGTTCGACAGGCCGGAGGGCAGGACCAGGAACTGGTAAGCCACTCAACTCGCAGTTTGTGTTTCACACTTATGTTATCAAGGCGATATTTCAGGGCATGTCATGATGACATCACCTGTGCAGGGGCACTTCTCGATTGATCATGCAACGTACAAAAGCGAACTGATATCATGCCGACTTAATGCAGTGCCCCACGGTCTAAGTGGTTGTGACACCGTAGGACCATTATACGGCATTGGAAAAGCTGGAGCCTTGAAAGTATACGAGGTAAACAGTGTTCATTAACCTGGCAGGGTGTTCCTTCGATCGTCTCAAGGTGATGTCCCGAGGCAGTCAACATCCATCATTCTGGCATGCTATGTCAATCTGCATACAGCTCGCTGTTGAGGCAAGACAGAACGTAGGACATCTAACGTAGGCTCGAAGTTTCGGCTTCTGCACCTAAACAATGTTCTCTGCCATGCACCCCTAATGAAGCCTTCAAGAAATGTACCTGTGCACATCTTCAGGTGGCTATCTGGAGGGATGCTCTGGAGAGATCTGATCCATTGAACTGGTACCAACTCAACATGCTGGAAACGAGAAGCCAGTCCCTATGTTTGCCAGTCGCAGTGCCCAAGATGTGCCGCTTATCTCCTAATGAATTATTGAGTTGATTAAGTGCTCATGTGGAGGTACGTGCTCATGTGGAGGTGAGGCCCCATGGTGGACCAAGGTGTGGATGTGCCCTCTGCAAACATCACTTTTTCAATCTTCTGTCATGCCATGGAGAAGCGGAATGTCAAAATAGAAAACCAAAACAATGAAAAACCAAGCGACATAAGAAAACGGACAGAATGAGAACCTATTAATGGACCATAATATCACTATAGGTGTGTGCCATTGATCTGGTTTGCGTATCAAGATTTGCACGAGTAGTACCGGTGTAGTAACAATGTTGAACAATAGAGCAATCGATTTAGTTGAGTCTTACCAACATTGTTTCACGCTTTATTCCGTTATCGGTCTATGGCCCCTACTCTGGGCTCACCACCGGACTATATCTGTGCGTTCACACCGGTACTTATACTCTTAAAAATACACCCCCTACGAGTAATTTGTAAGAATGCTCTTGCCTTCATTTATCATTGAGTGGAGGTAATTATTTTACTAAAATTGTTTTTTTTAATTTTTAATTAAAACTGTAATTGAATATCTTTATTAGCCAATGTGACAAAAATTAAATTTAGTATTTTATTTTTTCAATACATAGTATGGCAAGGGAAATAACAGTCACCTTACATTGTAGGACTTGTATTATTGGTTGCACTCTCAATGAAATGTTGCAATTTTTGATTTCCTACTTCAAAATGGCGGCCATCTTGGGGAATTTTCACTAATTATTCAGCAGCTCTAAATATAATAACATTTGCATTTTAAGTTTCCCTACCCAAAACCTCACAATTAGCACAAAAACACTAATTTACCCTTGCATTTTTGGGTTGCCTGTCCTGTGTAAAATGCAATTTTAGAGCTTTAACAGCCCAATGGCGGCCATCTTGGATTTCCAAAATTGCCCAAGGGTTGCAATTTTACACCCCCTTGGTTCCATTGCCATACCCTTTCAGACGAATAATCAGTTAAAAAAAATACTTATCAAAGATTTTGATCTCATGCCAAAACCAGTCTTCCCGCTGCCAGACTACAAAGTTTGATGACCTGACAGCGGTGACTGGGTATTCCCTGAGGTGAGGAAATGCACCCTGCACATCACGGAGCAACACACAGTGTTTGAAAGTCTCAGTTAGTATACAAAACGAGAAATAAACCAAAATCAATGGGACACACTTTTGACACTCAATTTTGGGAGTATTTATTGCAGCTACTACTCCTGTTTAAAGTATGAAATTTCATTGCGGGCCCAATATGATTTTCATAAAAATCTACGTTTGACACGTCTTTCCCTATGGAAATAGCATAATAGAGGGGCGCTATAACCATACAATTATGACCCTTTAAGGCCTAAATATGGCAAGATTCCCACACTGGTTTTGTCTGATTTTTGCGGAGGTTAGAGCTCTTGCAAGTGCCCCTCTTGCAACTCATATCAGTGCAAAATGTGTCACCATGCAGTCTTAAAGTTTGCTCTAAAAATAAAAGACAATTGGCATGAGGTCAAACAGCTGTGAACAAACCATTGCGCAACTAACAGAAAGATGAATTACTTTGTTCCTCCCCGATAAGAATTTCATTGGTGTCGGCATTAGCATCAATGAAAGGCTGCCTTAAACGGTCCTGACTCGATTTTCCAATGAGGGCGCCCTCAATTTTCAAAACAAATAATGTTTTTTGCATTTACGTAAGGCTCATGAAAATCAATGTTATTTTTTCCCCTAACATTTTTGCAAATCAAAATAGGCAACTAAATTTTATTTTCATATTCATTTTTTCATAATTTTTGAAGAAACGCCATTTCACCAACCTTCAGCGTGCTCTAATAGGTACAGTACAATATTGTTCAAACCACCACAATTAGCCCAAAAACATAATTACCTTGCAGTTTGGGGGGTGGCCGCTTGTCTGTGTAAAATGCAATTTTAGAGCTTAACAGCCCAATGGCGGCCGTCTTGGACGCCATCTTGAACTTCTCAAAATGCCCAAGGGTTGCAATTTTACCCCCACCTTGTTCAATTGCATACTCCTTGTTCCAAAGATATAATCAGCTGAAAAAAATACTTTATCAAAGATTTTGATCTCATGCCAAAAACAGGCTTCCGCTCCAGATACAAAGTTGATGACCGACAGCGGTGACGGGGTATTCCTGCCAAGGAAAAATGCACACTGCCACATCACATGAGCAAAACACCAAGCTGTTTGTGAAAGTCCATTTATTATAACAAAACGAGAATTAAAACAAAAAAATATCAATGGCGGACACACGTTGACAACTAATTTGGAGTATTTATTGCAATAACTACATCCTGGTAAATTGATGAAATTTCATTGAGGGGCAAAATAGATTTTCATGTTTAAAAATTTAGTTTTCACGTATTTCTATGGAGAAATAGGCCATTAGAGGGCCGTATAACATACAAATTTGACCTTTCTCGGCCTATCTGGCAAGATTCCCACAATGGGTTTTTCTGATTTTTGAGGAGGTTAGAGCTCTGCAAGGTCCCTTCTTGCAACTCTAATCAGTTGTCAAATGTGTCACCATTGCTTTAAAATTGCTCTAAAAATAAAAGACAATTTGCATGAGGTCAAACAGGTTTGAACAGACATGACGCAAATAACAGAAAGATGGAATTAATTTGTTACTCCCGAATAAGAAATTCATGGTTGGTCGGCATTATCATCAATGAAAAGGCTGCCTATAAAGGCTGACTCAGATTTCACAAGGATGGCGCCCTCAATTTTCAAACAAATAATGTTTTTTGCATTTACGTAAGGCCAATGAAAATCAATGTTATTTTTTCCCCTAACATTTTTGCAAATCAAAATAGGCAACTAAATTTTATTTTCATATTCATTTTTCATAATTTTTGAAGAAACGCCATTTCACCAACCTTCAGCGTGCTCTAATAGGTACAGTACAATATTGTTCAAACCACCACCCTACATGTAAATTTAAAATGATTTTGCAATTGTTCTTTGGTTTACAATCTACTAAAATCACATTCACAAGATGTGATCACAAGAAGAAACCTTTATATCTTCTTTAAAAAGATACAAAATAATGACTTTTTAGGGAAAATTTTCAAGCATCTCAAAATTGCGGGCATAAAATCATAACGCGGGCGGGTACGGGAAACATAAAATCGACTTTTTCATACTCCTCTTGTTCATAAATTATACTAATCACAGTGTGAAATAACTAAGCTTAATCAATTTCCTTTGTAAACTAGAAAATCACAACTTTGTTACAAAAATCTGGATCGGAATTTTTTTGTTAAACACAGTAGCCTATGGCACAATATACTATACATTAATTACTGGTCCAAAAAAAAAAAAAACGATTCAGATAAAATTGGTTTAAGCCAACTATTTCTAATTAATGGATGCAGTAAAAATATATATTTAAAAAACTGGGGTTCGAAAAAAGACATCTTGGGAATGATTATATGGTACATTTCAGCTGTACATTTGTCCATCGAGTAAACTGTTTGGTTTCTTCATTTTATACTTCAACTCATTTTAGTTGTCCCAGACAATAGGACAACCAGACAATCAAACAACCATTTACTTTGAACGGTGATCATTCAATGATCTCGACGGGAGCGGACATATTTTTAACACGCTCCGCGTAATCCAAGTAATCTGAATAGATTTTTCGTTTGCAAACCACCCTGCCCCCCGGGTCATAAAGCTAGATCCTAACTTAACCATACTCCGGCTCTTAGTATACTGTGTGCACGATGGCACTGATCTTGTTTACCAGTGACATTTTTGAAAAGTGAAGACTTGAAAGTTTATCTTAAAACTCTAATGAAAGATCTGTTCAAAAAAGAGACTAGACACCTACATCAAACGACTGGAAATTGTTGAAGGCGATGTACATGAATTGAATGCAGAGAACGAGAATCTGAAGAAATGCAACTTGGCACTACATAACAAAGTTGAAACTTTGCAATTAACTTGGCAGATACATATGGCATTGAACATTTACAGCATGATGTGAGAAGTAATGGTGTTGTTATTACTACTGGACACCTGAAAAGAGAGGGGAGAACACAGATTAGGAAGTAAAGCCCCCTGGCGTCAAAGTTGGAAGTACCATTGAGACCAAGGACATAGATTCCAGTTACCGATGGGGAAACCCAGGCTGGGAAAACCATAAGCCCTCGTTGTTATATTCACAATGCGAATACCAAAAAAGGCCTTACTCAAGCAAGACCGGAAGTTGAATGGAACTAAATGGGAATATCAGGGGCAGCTAACATCATTCACCTTGTCTTTGTTGAAAGTCATAAGACCTCGCTGAACATGCCCCAATGGTTGAGGTGCGTGGACCTGGAATGTGAAGTTGTGGTGGTGTCCGTAGAGGAGAGAAGGGACGGAGAGATCGGGAAAGAAACTTTTTCGCGTCTCCAGGGTAGAAGCTTGAACAAATCTACTGACGGGCTGAAACAACACCCGCCTCCATCATCCAGATTATTATAAGCTCACTGGAAACCAAGACAAGCAAAAGAAGAAAGATAGAGGTAACCTAATTGACTTTAATTGTTGCACATAATCATAATGCAGGCGTGACTTCTCTTACTACTATATATTAAAAACAATACATTGCTAAATTTGAAAGGAAATGCTCCAATCTCATTAGAAACACTCAAGTATATAATTTTATTCAAAAGAATCTGAAAATATTACGGTAATGTTGCAACCGTAATAGGTTAACTCCTTTTGTTTTCAATGATGTGTTCACCACACTCGACCGGAGTTGGAAATCGTTTCACATTATATATGAATTTTGATGAGTGTTTTTAACAACCCAACTGAACTGATAATTGCTTGTGTGACCTATATAATTACTTAAATCATGATTTGGGAAAAAACTCATCATTGAGTATTTTACAGCTATTATATCCATCTTAACTATGCATATTATCCCGATCCCGGTGGGGTGCGCAAAATTGATTTGTGGTTACTCACCCGTCCATACCCATTTACTACCTCCAGTTAATCTCATAATTTTTTCTATCTTGATTTTTTTCACTCATTGTTATTTTTAATATTGTATATAGATATTTGTGTTTATTGTAGTCTCAATCAAGTCAAGATGTGTGTGTGTCATTTTCCAAATAATTAAGGCAATGTTACAAAGATATTTCATGTATCTTTATGTAAATCTATGTTCATAAGAAATGTACAAATCTAAAATCTACACTCTCGGGAGTTACGTTTAAAAGAATGGATATGTAAGAAATGTTAGTGAGACCCCTGATTCAAATGAATCGTACGAAAGTGATTGTGAACCGAATGGCATTAACTTTAAAACGACATTAACTTTGAGAAATATGACATATTGATTCAACCCATTACGTTTTGAAAATTTGAAACAATGATAATTATGATAACCACAAATACAACCCATGCTCGTATGTTCTTCCAGACCAATTGAAATTACAACTTTCCAAAGTACCGGTGATTTTACTACTTGAATGGCTAATATACGTAGTCTTACTAAAACTTTGATAAACTAAGAGTGATTTGCAACAGTCAACCCGATTTCAACTGTAATAGGACTTCACTGAAACCATTTAACTGGAAACCACATGAAATTATAACATCCCCGGATTAAACTGGAATATGTTAACAGGGTTGGCCGTAATAAAGGCGTGTAAATGTATGTGGGTAACTGATAGGTACAATATAAAATTCGAAAGATCTTTGTACTGGCAAACTCGAATCTACGATCATGTTTTAATTGAATTGAAAGAAAAAATACAAAATATATTGGTTGGTGTTTGTATAGGGCCCATACGTCTATAGATAATTTTATACAGATAAATGAAAGTGTTCAGGCTACTTTACTTACGAAAATAAATGCAGAGAAGAAAATGACTTATGTAATGGGGGACCTTTAACATAGATCTTCTCAAGAGATATCCCAGACCACTCATGATTCATTGACCTTATTTATTCAATTCCATTATCCAACAATCTATAAACCAACACGGATTACAGCGACAACAGCGACAATTATTGATAACATTTAAACAAATGTGACAAAGTATAGAACCACAGCTATTATAGTAGGCCCGTTTCACAGTACTTGCCAACTTTTTGTCAACCTGGGGGTCATTTTTTTCAAACTTAGTGACAAGCTTTGATATTTGTTTTTCTCATGTGTGAAGACTAAAATTTTTAAGGAAAAAGAAAGCACCCTGAATCTTTTCCTCCTTTATTACTTTTTTTTAATCAGAGAGTTTGAAAATTGAATCCATTTTTGTAAAAAATGCAAATAGTTTTTAATTGGAATTTAGATTAATTGCCAAAATAAATTAGAGTGTCTTCATCATAAATGTCAGTAAGTCACCTTCAGGCAATACCGCTGAAATATAACATTGACGCTGAATATTTGACAATTTCTTGACTTTTTTTGCTTCTATTTTAATCCAAACAGTTTCTTGACATAAAAAGGTTTTTATTTATAAAATCATAAAAGTAAAAGAGTCAGATTGATTTTTTCATGATTGATTGTTGTAGCTGGAGAACTTTGTACTGATGCACGGCAAATCCACCCTTGAGTTTAGCAGATAATTTAGCTTTAATGTCCAAAGTGTTGACGTGACATGTGAACGAATGTTGACGTAAAATCTTATCTTTTTTACATTATTAAAAACACCACAACTGATTTTTTAAAGCTTCTATAAAGATGAAACACTACTAACTTCCGCTAATGAATGCTTTTTTTCATCCTCATTCCCTTCCAATTTTATTCCAATGCTGTTAGTGAACTGTTAGATTTGCCTGGTTGCTTGATTGAGCTTGCTTGGGACGTGGACAAATTGAAAATGTGAACGGGGCAATTTTTGAAAATTTACTAAAACGATCCACCTCAAAGTAAGTTGGTAGTTCACAACCCCATGGAACAACTAACAATCATACTATAAATTTAAAATTGCAGACCTCCTCGTTTTGAGATATGCAACTCGAGTGTTGGACGTGAACAAATGTTTGTTGGACGTGACCAAATTGTTGGACGTGACTGCGTGGTGACGGAAAAAAAAATTTCATGTTGATGGAGCCCAAGTCATTTTACAGTGGTTTTCAAACGTTTAGTTACCCATTTTACGAGTAGAGTGAAATCACTATCGGAGAGTAAGTAATAGCAAACCATAGAAACTTGCTTCATAAAGACAACAGGGCATCTGCAATAAAGTGTGGGACGGACAAAAATGTGACGGAAAATTGCCGGACATGATTTGAATAACCATATCTGAATAATTCAAGGACCAGTTATATAATTTCTTTGGGCATTATTATGATGGGTTGTCTTGTAAATGCTACAATTAAAATGCCACAGATATCTACCACAGGAGTTCTGTCAGGTAAGTTGAATAAAAGGTATTCAATGTGAAACGGAAATGTCAACGTCCAAACACCAATTTTGATTGCTCCCCTATAAATTTGTTGAGCACTCGCTAAACCTTTATTTTCACATGGTAATAAAGTGTCACTAGTTGCCTCTAAAAGAACTCAAAAAGTAAAAATTTTTTTTTTTTGACAGGTTCTACATAGCATAATATGGCACCAGCTGAAAACAAAAGGGCAGGTGTGTATTTTTGGTTGACGCAATATCAGTCAAATTGTACTTTGGACCATTTTTGTGGGGCCGTTCATGAAATACCAAGCACAAATAAGTGGTAGTATGAGAGGTAGGTCTATGTTAGAGTCTAAGTAAAAACACAAAAAAGTGACTCTGTATCACCTTTGCCTGTAAAAAATCCTATAGGTTGTAATGAAAATTCAAAAATTGGCAATTACTGTGAAACGGGCCAGTAACCAACATCAGTGATCACTTGCCAACAGTTCTGATAAGTAATCTGAGATTGCAAGACAAATCTGGAAATAAAATAATGTTAGTACAAAAATTTTATGTGATCATGTAATATTCTAGATTAAAAAGTTCTTTATCGAATGTGACATGGGAAGATTCTCGATAATATCAATGTGATGGATGATTATTCATGCATAGATAAACAAATTTACAAGGAGTATATGTAATGAATGTATACAACTTAAGAGATGTAACAAGAACAACAAAAGAGATCCACGATCTCCATAGATAATACAAGGTCTGCTAATAGTATAAACATAAAAATAAGCTATCAAGCAATATGTAACAATGTCCAAATGACAACAATCATCCGAAATTACAACATTTAGAAATACGTGCCGTTTGTTAGAAAATCCAACGAAATTACTATTTAAAAAAATAGGAACAGGAAAAAAACAACATGCCGAAAGACCTGGAAATAATAAACGATGTAATGACGTGATCAGAAGCAAAATATTGTGTCAGTTCAAACGAAAAGACTGGAATCCATAATACAGATCAATAGTAATATCACAATGATTTAATTGATTCTTCTGAACGTAGGCCCAAACTAGCATCTAAAAATTCAGAACTCCGGTAAAAACTATTATGATTATTTGAATATACCTTATCAAAAAGTATATTCATGAAACCAATTATTCAATCCGAGATTGTGAAAATTATTAAATAAATTGATCCCAGAAAGTGCTGGCCATGATGATATAGGAATTTGATTGTAAAAGTGTAGCAAATGAAATTAGCCCAACCTCTCACAAAATATTCAATTTATCTTTGTAACTGGTAAGGTTCCTAATCAGTTAAAATAGCCAAGGTAATCCTGATTTATAAGAAAGATGACAGGAATATTTTCAAATGACGGACCCAGTTTCAGTACTTCCGTGTTTTCAAAAATACTAGAAAGGCTCGTCTTCAACAGAGTATTGAATTTATGATAGCAATGGATCTTCTTAATGTCAAGCATACGGAGATTCAGGCAATCGCTCTACTTCTATGGCGAAAGTGCAACTTGTTGATAAAAATACAGAAAACGGTGGAAAATAGCCGAAACCAAAATTTGGTGTGTGTACCCTGCGACCTATTCAAAGCTTTTGACACAATAGACCACAATATTTGACTTCATAAGCTAGAACAAATGGATTCGAGACGGTAGTTATGCATTGGTGACCGAGTTATTCTTAAGTGATAGAAAACAGTATGTCAATTATAAAGAAAGAATCTGAAATTAGGGATATAATATGTGGAGTACTACACAGGGTTCCATATTAGGTTCCTTACTATATTTTATATGATCAATGAATGACAATACCTAAACCCCCCAACCCCCCCCCCCCCCCCCCACCAATGCTAGATTTCTTTTATTTGCCGATGATACGACAATTTTATATTCAAGTCAGTGACATTATGAGTCACAATATAATTATAAATAAGGAATTGTCAGAAGTTAACTGGTTTAAAGCAAAATAAGCTATATGTCATGACCCTAGTAAAACTAATTACATGATTATGGGACCCCTAAAAATGACAAAAATACAAAATGCGAGAATGGTTGTACTGTACAAGGAGGATATAGATATAGTATATATGAAAACAAGTCTACAAAGTCGTGACAAAGGACTAAGTTGTAGGAGTAATTATTGATGAAATTAACCTGGACGACACCACATGATGGATATTCAAAACAAATACGGGATATTGAGTATGATCAACAAGATTAAATTCTATAACTGAGCGCAATGATATAACACCTATATTTGTACACTAGTCTATACCATATATATAATTATGGTATACTTACCTGGGGAAGCTCTAGTGCAAATAATCTCTGACACCACTTTTTAATAAAATAAATGTTTTAAAGATCACTAGGATGTGTATAAACTAGAAGTGGGTTCATTTATGTCTCGATACTTTGACAAACTATTGCCAAATTCATTTAATGATTTTTTCACCTGAGATCCGATATCCAAACTATCACACAAGAAACAGGAATAATTTTATTCCAACAGAAATAAGATGGTATTCAGTGAAAATCAATTAGAACAGCAGGACCCAATCTTGTGGAACTCCCTGAGTGATCAATTTAAAAAATTTTCAAATTCAAATAAACACTTTCGAAATCAACTATATATCACATTTAATATATTTTAAGCATTGATTTGACGAACTTGTTTTGTGGTATGCTTGGTGTATGTTTTTGTCCTTTTTAATATGTAATGTACAATTGAATTTTAAGGTGGTGGGTACCATCTGGCCTACTGGCCTTTCGACCACTTGCCTCCATAAAATGTGTATTCTTATGTCAATATGTATGTATTACGTTCACCCAGTTGTATTTTGTATGTTTTTTATGGAAAATAAAGGAATGAATGAAAAATGATAATGATGAAAAAAAAAAATGAAGGAAATGAATGAATAACTGAAAGTGATGCTGCTACTGAGTTTCATTACAACCAACATTAGCATTCCAAATGTACACACAAAAACCCAGCACAGCATGAACATGTACAATTAGCTGGAAAAAGTCCCTGATGCCATACAAATGCACAGGTTTTATTGATTACCTTGCGACAGAGGCGGTACAGTGTTCTTTCCCACAATGGCATGTCTCCAAGTACAATTTTTGCACTGGTTGTGCGATAGATTTTAGGGCACAAAAAGTACTTCAACAATTTGCAAGAGTGGATGAGTTTCTGACTTAGTAGCTTCATTTAGGTTACTTTTTGTCACTATAAATGTCATTGCTTGTATTTTGTGACAGCCAGTTGCAAAAATGTAGTCGGTAAGAATGCATTGTGGAAGAACACTATTACTCCTTGTACTGTTAGGCCGGTTCTATATCTGATGTAATTTTTTAAATGCACTTTTCCCCTTGATTTTTATGATATTGAGCAAGCAATTAAAGGGGGATGGCCCGATTTAAGTCTATAAGTTTTTCATCTTGATAGAATGGCCTTCACCCCAAAACCCCATCTGTAAAGTTTCGCGCCGATATTTCAACCCGTTTTGATGTGAGAGCTAAAAACGTGTTTTTGCAATCCCCATAGAGTACTGTGTAAAATTAATATTGGTCGACCAAAAAGGGTCACATTTTCGCTCATAACATCCAAACCAAACATCCTTTAGCCCTAAGATTTCACAGGGTAAATGAGAAAAATAGTAGCTTTCTTCTGATACCAAAATTTTGACCACTTCCGGTAATATCTGGGGTCCCTGGGGACGAGCCTGTTAGCGACCGGGCCATGGACCTTTAAGTCAATTTGGCTTATGGTAGCTAATAACCCTAACACCCCACCTGTAATTTCATAAGAAACCCCTAAACACCACCAAATACCAGACGGGAATCTCAGGGTCACTGATGGTTTGTATGCAAACCTATGGGAAGTGCGCTACTGGACCACAAGGACAAAATACCATGAAGAATATGTAGCACAATCATGGTATTTTGTGGTATTTTGGGGTGTTAGGAATTAGTGATTTTTTGAATAAAAGACACTATCAGTGATCCACCCAAAAGAGTCAAAATTTACAAGGATAAGTCTGTAGAATTTTTGTATATTATTTTTTCCAACTGAAAAACTGATAAAAGGACAAAAACAGCCATTCAAAGATATGAATCCCCATCCAATTATGTGTTGTAGTAAGTGTCCATATGGACAGCAATGACTAAAATATCAAATTTTGTCCTATTAGGACACACATCAATGGAAAGCAAATTGGTCCTGCCACTACCTGCTATGCTGGTAGCCCACAAAAAACAAGGGAAAAGTGGTTTGTGCATTGCAATTCTAAATCATGATTCAATCATCACAAACAAACAGCACTGCCAATTGTCAAGGGTTTTTGACAAAGCTATCATAAGGTGTGAAATGTGTGCATGAGTGACTTCCTACTCAATACAGTGACCGATATTGACATGTAATGTTATTGTCCAGCATTTTGTGTGTATAAATTGGGTTCTCAAATATGGGGTAGCTGTTACAACTGTACAACTCCAATTAATTCTTGAAGCCCATTGCCAAAAAAAATTGAATGTTTTTTCTTAAAGTCTGCTCTTTAATATGGAACTATCTTCACTGGGCTATTGATCAGTATTATTATCGCCAGAGCACTATAAGCCTTAAATGTCCAGGTACATGTATGTTGATCAGTATTTATCATAGTATGACCTTAGTGTGCAGGTACATGTTATGGGGGGGATGGGTAGGAGAGGACATAGACATTACACAAAAAACTTTGGGCAGAAGAGGGTTGCATACAGGCCAGAAACTGATCATGGTCATGGGGACATATTTATAATACAATTTAATAATAATAATAATAATAATATTAAGCATTTAATATAGCGCTCTACAAAGAACACAGCGCTTTACAGAAACAATGCAACTTAGAGGCAGCAGCTAATACAGCGCCAATTGCAACATTCACACAAACAACGATCAAAACCACATACATTAAACTAGGACAAGGAAGGGGAAGGAAGTCCAGTTTTAGAAGCAGGAGGAAACCGGAGCACCCGGAGAAAACCTGCAAGAGCGAGCTTGGACTGGAAACCAATTACACGTAAAGCCTCATGCCCGACCCGGGGATCGAACCTGGGACCTCAGTGGTGTAAAGCGAGGGAAGAACCGCTGCGCTACTCGCTCCCCACAATTTGTTTCAAATTGGATTCAAATTGTTTGTATGGGCATATTACAAAGTGGAAATGTACAATTTACTTTACGCTATCAGCTGAAAGGTATTTAGCAGAGGCTGATCCCCCAGACCCTGTGGGCCATATGCCTCCCCCCCAAAAAAAATTCCAAATGTCAAACAAATTTCAAAACATTTTACATTACTCTCCAACAGCATGAAGAATTCGAGCCCATTTGAGATGAATCTGTACATCTAAATTTTTACCCCAGGATGACCTTGAACAGTGTTAAGGTGGAATTACCCCTTCTGAAGGCTAAAAATCAAAATTTCAAATTGAATTTCAAGGAAAAATACCTTCCTATTTGCTTTTAGTTTGACAACAATCAGAGCTTCCGTTCAAAAGTTACGGTCGAAAACGTAACTTCTCAAATGGAAATTTCCTGTGATATTTCCTATGTATTTTATTGTTTTCTCAAGCTGCGATATTTATTTTTTTACACTTAAAAAACTCGTATCTCAAAAAGTAAATGAGCTTTTGATCTCTAACTTCCACAATTATTGGTGAAAATTCAAGCACACACTTTCTAATTGATATTAATAAAAGAGCATATTTTCTAATACCAAAATTTAAAAAACAGTGTTTCTAGACTAAATTGCTGATATATCCAAAGTGAATTTTAACATAAATGTCATTGCTGTGTCAAGGATTTCTCAAAAACGATTTACCTTAGCGAGATGGGATAAAAAGTCAATTAAAGGTGCAACGAGAGATTTCACATATCAGGTGTCCCTAAAAAATAAAAAGTACTGATTTTTGCCCAGATTTAAAGCAAATCATAAAAAATATCCCCATCTGTAACCTACATGAATATATTTATTATCTCATTTATGAGATAATATGCTTAGTGTATTTATTTTATAATCAAACTCTTTAATGTTTTATTATTTTATAACTTTGGATATTATCTATCCCCCCGACTATCCGTGTGGCAGCGCGTATCCTTTTGCGTCCCATCTGTTGTTTTGTTACTTAGCAACTTAATCTTCCTCAACGCAAGTATCCGCAAATGTACAGCGCTATTATGTTAATATTTCTTGTGCGCGCATGCACAGCCCTGTCGCCGCGTTGGTTGATGTCCACATACCTGCGTACAGACTTACGCACGCGTTTGTTTTGAATACTGATTAATTTGAATAATATTAATGCGTTCTGAAAAAACAGGATTCTTGATTTAGACTTGATTGCAGGCAGATGTGCATATGACCGGCTCTGACGTTGAATGCGGCGTGTGCGATTGAACTGGGCGACCGAAGACATTAAATGTTATTGTGAATTATAAATACATCGTTGTGTACATCAATTTGGCGTATGCGTATATGGAAGTAAAGTTTTATGAAACACTGGATCTTCGCGGATGTTAATGGTGTCAACGAACAGCCCGAGTTTCCAGATTATACCATCTAAAAGGATTAAGCTGAGAAAAGTTTCTTTGGTACAAAAATAGTGAAATTCGTTGCCTCGCGGTGGCCCCCCCCAATCCTGAAAATCTTCCTTTAAAGAGACATGAGGAGATTTCCAGGAAGAAGCACCTCCCCATTTTTTTTTGAATCCCGGTTTTTACATTTGGAATGCTTACCAATGTATTAGATCACACCTGAAGTGAATAAGGCGAATACGCCTTCTTTATGTAATAAGATGATGATTTAGTAGTTTCTCTCGTGCACGACAGAAAGTCAAAGCATGGTTTTCTATGGGGACGATTACGATAGCAGGCAAGTTCAAAACAAGGTTTGCGGTTTTCTTTTGCACCCGTTTATCCAATAAACCTTCGAAACGTTCTCGGTAGGTGGTCTACAACCGATCCAGTGAAACTTGAAAGAAATTCATATCCTAAGAAAATCTCCTGTCACTTTAAAGAGACACTGGTACATTTGAAAAATAGTGCGCCCTCAAGATTTTTCAAAATCGATATTTTGCATGGTTGTAAAGGGCTAAAGCTTTTACAAAAGCCCTCACCCAAATGATTAAGACCAAATCAGATTCCTTTTATATGGGTAAACAGAACGATTTTGTAATTTAACGTCGCCGGCGACGTTAAATTCAGCAGACGACGAAAATGGCGTTTGACACAAGAACACGCACGCCGTATGATGGTTCCACGCTATGGCATGAACAAGGTTTGACCGTTATACCTTTGTGCGTTTCAGTGAGTTACGAGTCAAAAATATTCATGTAAGAATTAATATACACATTTGTTGATTAAAGTTATGGGAAAACTTAAAAAGTTGCCTACAAATTACTGGATGCTATTGAGTTTATCCTCACCCCCTTTCCCCTAGCAAGTGAATTCCTCATCTGTTTTGGGGTATATTTTTTTCCATGTGTAAAATATATCTCTGTTCTTTTCCAATGGTCCTAGACTTTCATTCACGAGCAAATCGAAGAAATTTCATATTTGTGAAAATGTGCCAGTGCCGACTTTTAAACCAATGCAGAATTAGCTCGTTCACGTAGCGTTGCACTTCGTCCGTACCTACCTCTAAAAATCGCTACGTGCCTTAACTCTATTTGAAACCAGGATGGCGTGCGACACGCCGGATCCGATCGGAAATAAGCCAATCCAGAATCAGTACAAATACAGCGCTTATTGAAAATCTTTATCCTTTGATGTAGTCCTAAATTATTCTTTATATTATACGCCACGTTGTTTCCTTGATGATTTTCCATTCATGCGTTAAAATCTGAATGATTTTGAAACGATGATTTCTTAACCGTTAAAAATCCCAATTTAAACATAGCAGTCGCCCCAATAGATCAGTGAGTCGGCCCTAGGATTTGTTCCCGCGTTTTTCTTTAGAATAGGCACGAACGCTTATTTTCGCTGATTACCAATAATACGAACATACACCGGAAGTCATGGAAGTGGCAGTACGACTGGTTTAGCCTCACTTTTTTCGGTCCCTTCGTTGCTGTTAGGGGCGCACAACACTACTAAATCACCTCCTACGTTTGTGCGAATGTAGGTAGTTCGGAAGAAAATTGACAAACATGGTTTGAAGCATATTTTGCAGTCCTTTGGGGACCGGTTCCGAGTGAGGGAGTCGTTAGATATATAAAGGCAAAGAGTATAGCTGACCATCGCTGCAGTATTAATCACAAAATTTGGAAATTCGATGGTGTATGAAACTAGGCCCGCGACTTCCGGCCCCTGTCGACGCGGCTATGAGGCG
>JAMKCH010034147.1:0-29279 GCA_023653785.1 Ophioderma brevispina
AAAATGGAGAAAAATGTATGGGTCTGCAATCCTAGAAATTTCGGGATATGATGGTGACACTGCACAGTTTACACAAATTACTGACGTAATCACAGTAAGGCGAGTAGGCCTAAATTAAAACTTGCACTCAAACCTATTCTATTTTAAGAGATCAATTCTCATCTGATTCCCATTGAACTATAATGGAAGGTTAATGTTTTCAAATTGATGAAGAGATTGATTGGAGTTGGAGTATGGTCACCAAAGTAACTAAATGTCCCATCCACATTCTTCTGGGGCCCACATGGTTTAATCATGGGCAAAGTTGGGCTTAATGTTGGCTAGGGCCTTTTCAAAGTGGGCAACCCAGGGTGGATCCATGTGGGCTGTAAAGTGGGTATATTTGGCTTGGGTTTTACAAGTGGGCACCCCAAATGGGTCCCATGTGGGTTATTCAAGGGTCTTTGTGGGAATTCTAGTACATGTGGTTTTCAAGGGTTTTTTTTTATATGGGGGGCCCCCATTAGGTTGAGGGGTGGGCAATGGCACAGGTAGGCTAACACACAGGCTCACCCTATGGGCGTGGTCTCACTGACCTGTATTTTGTTTTCTGCTGTAAAAATGCAAAATTTTGATCATAATGTGTATGTTTTAAGTATTTTTTAAAGAATTAATTCCGCAGACAAGCCCTAATAATAACTAACTGGTTCTATTTACTTTGCATCACTTACATTTTGATTGACACCTTTTAAAAGAAAGGACATGACGGAGGGTGTAACCGACGTAAACATTTTGACAAACCAACCATAGAACATACTAATCATATTAAAAATAAAACTTTCATAAAATTAAACGTAAGCAAATTCTTGTTTCATTGCACTTCAGCTATTTCCCATCTTTTGGGAGATGTTTAGCTGATGAAACCACAAAACATACTTGTGTGTTTTCACCTTCACACCCAAATTTTATTGTGGGCCACTTACTGTTCACAAACAAAAGGGGAATGCAATAAAATCAATTCTGATTTGCCCATCTTAGTCCGCCATGAAAGCCCCCTATTGGCCCCACATTGAACCCGTATAGGTACAACTCGGGTGAGCCCATAACAAACCCAGAAAGTGATAACCTTTGAGGGAACACTCTTGTCCCATGTAATACCCACGTGCAACCAACTGGGCAAATCCACATGGGGCCAATCGAGGCCCAGTGGACAAAAACCCAAGTAGGCCCACCTGGGGCCATGAAACCGCGGATTGCCCATGTGGGGCCCCTCATGACGTTGCCCACCTAAAAACCGTATTTTATAAACCCACCTGGGGCCCCAACTGGTAATGTTGGCTGGGGTGGCTATAGAAAGACCTTCTATTTTAAAATCGTCCATAGGGTTAATTTTGGCCAGTAATTATTTTCTTCATACAAATGGCAAATGGAATCCCTAAATTTGTTTCTTTTTGTGTGATCTTCCTGAAACCATTCTGCACGTTTGATGTCAAATGCAGAAAAGTGTTCTCCATTATGGAATAATCTTTGTTCATTTATCAATAACAAAACTGGCGAAATGTTTGAATTTTCTAAATTCGAATTCATGTTTGGTATTAGGGTTTTTATCCCAACATGACATCCTGCATTATTTACTGTTAAAATATTACATTCAAATTTTCAGCTTCCCTCTCAGTTTCCAAGCTTTTTTTAAAAGTTTAAAGTTTTAACATTATAATCTTGAAGTTTAAATAATGTTTCCTTTTTGTTAGTTTTTCCTTTTCTGAGAGTTCCATGGTTTGATAATTTTTTGTGTTTGTTCCTGTTGATGTTGTTGTCCTTGTCTTGTTTTGTGGGATGTGGTTTGTGATTGTGTGTGTGGTTTGTTGTTTTTTTTCTTCATTCCCTTCGCTGTATTTTATCTCAAGAAGTCACTGTTGGTGGGGGTCTGGGGTTCATTTTTTGGATGTTTTCCCCTTTCCCCTCCTCTTTACCACCAGTACCCCAACAGGTAATAAAAATACATAAAGAAAAAAACTGGTACTCAAAGGCAGGTCTATGATGCATGGAGCCCTCTTTGACATTATTCAGTTGATGGACGCGCGTGTATAAAAAAGACACACTGCGCAGTACGCATAACAAGTTTAACGGAGGCGCAAGAGTGGAGCATGTAGCGCACATTTTTGTTATTGCGTCAGGTCCCAAGCATTAACGCGCTGTGGGTGCGTTGTTTTTTGCTAAGGATAGGTGGCTTCAATGATACAGTCTTCGTCCGCCACTACGTTTGGTATCTAATCTTTGCATGACGGACATAAACGTAAGCATTTCCAGTCTCTGCCGTTAAGTCCCAACCTGGGAGGATGTCCAATTCTAATTACAACAAAATCGCCTTATTTTGGGGGGGGGGGGGGGGGGGGGGGGGGGGTGATAATACTCAGTTTTTAGCATTCTCGTTCGCAGGTATAGTTTCCTAGACCATTCGCAACGTAACTGTGCAAAAATATCAATTTTGAAAATTGGGGGCGCTCTTCAAAAAATGTGCCAATTGCTTTGCTTTAAAATTGCGTTTATGCAGAACGAGTTTAAATATTTTAAAACCACTTGCTTACTTTTAAACGGAAAGCTTTTAAACACAAGTAAAATCGTGTGTTATTTTGAAAGACGCTAACGCGAGTGTAGTAAAAGGGCCATATTGTGTGTTTAATTGTTGAGAGCCACAGGTGTATCATGGATTCCGTAGTCGTAAGATTGCTACAGAATGGGCGAGAATAATATTGACCCATTGCTGTTGTTACAACTGGCAATGCAATGGGGCGTACGACATGGACGAAGACACACACATAAACACTTCTTATTAAACTAGCCCCGTACGTAGCTAGTTTAATTTTCGCGCATTTTGGCAAGTTAAAATTACGTTTAACTTTTAAAATCCTTCTGGAATTGGGTTTACTTAAGCGATACGTTTAATCTCACATTTAAACGTTCGCTCTAGCTTTAAAATCAGCGCTAAACACCTTTTGGGAATACAGGCCAACAAATGTTCAATGTCAAACCACCATGCCCGTATTCCAAAGAGTTGTTTAGCGCGATTTAAGCTAAGCAAACGTTTAAATGTCAGATAAACGTCATCGGTTTAAGTAAACGCAATTCAGGAAAGAACGGAGTTAAAGTTAAAACGAATTTTAACTTCGCCAAAATGCGTGCGAATTGAACTGGGGTACGGGGATAGTTATTTAAGAAAGTGTTTTAGATGTGTGTGGGTTCGGTAAGTGCACGGTCATTGCACGGTCCAGTTGACAACAGCAATGGTCCATAATCATTCTCGCCCAGTTCGAGTAGCACCTTAAACGCTTACGGACAGCCAGTGATACACTTTGTGCGCTCTCAACCATTAAAACACACTAGGGCCTTTATACAAGTACGAGTCGCGGTCTTTAAATAACAACGATGTTACTTGTTGTTTAATTCTGTTTAAGGAAGCAAATGGTTGAAAAATGTTTTTTTGTTTAAAGAGTTTTGCTTGGTCTTTAACGAAATTTTAAATTAGAACGATTTTTATTTTAAGCTAAACTGCGTTTAACTAAAAAGTTTCGTGATACGGCCCCATGTGTTTAATTTCTAAACACAGAGGCCCGTATTCTCAAACGATTTGGTTAACGCTAATCACTGCGTTAAAATCGCAATTAAAAAGACCGTCTTAAAAATAAACGCAATTCTCAAAGAATGGTTAACTTTAAACGCTGTATAAATTTTAGCAGAACATCGTTAAAACTGCGAAAACGTTGTTAAAATTAGACTTGGTCCGTGGGTAGTTTAAGTCGTGTTTAACTTCAAGTTTTAATTCCAATGACTGATATTTTCAGCTCTATGTGATAATTTGTGGGTAGACCCAGTTACTCCTTTATTTCTTTATCTTCTTTTACGATCCTCAGTTCATTTCTTCTGTCCTTTTTCCTTGCTTCTATTTTAATGCTTGTTTTATCTGTGTATAGGACTGAATGATAGCAAGGGCGGCACCAACGACATAAAAAGTTTAATAGCGGGCTCTTGTCTCATTATTCAACCATCTAAGCTCCTTGCGTACGCGACATTCTGGAAATTTACCCGTGGGCTTCATGCGTTGGATTACAGCTACGGAAGGCATTGTCTGGCATATAAATATTGTTCACGCACACTTAATGATATAGGCGAAGAGAAGTCACAAAGTGTCAGTGGGATGATATTTACGGGGTGAACTACAGTGGTGAGCTAAACGGAATTGTTAAAATGCATTTAAGTGGAGTTAAAATTGCTTTAACTTTAAATCCTTTCGGAATTGCGTTTACTTAACGATTCACGTTGTTTATCTCACATTTAAATGTTCGTTTAGCTTAAAATCGCGGCTAAACACCCTTTTGGAATACGGGCCCCAAATGTTCAATATCAAAACACCCTGGCCCCGTATTCCAAAAGTGGTTTAGCGGCGATTTTAAGCTAAGCAAACGTTAAATTGAGAAAACGTATCGGTTTAAGTAAAAGCAATTACAGAAAGGAGTTTAAAGTTAACTAATTTGTTAACTTCGCCAAAAAGCGTCGAATTTAAACTAGGTACGGGGATAGTTTAAGAAGTGTTTTAGTGTGTGTTTTCGTTAAGTGCACGGCCCATTGCACTGTGCAGTTGACAACAGCAATGGTGCAATCATTCTCGTCCAGTTCGTGTAGCGCCTTAAACGCTACGGAAAGCCATGATACACACACTTTGTGGCGCTCAAAAAACCATACAACACAATAGGAGCCTTTTATTCCTCGAGTTAGGTCTTTAAATAACACGATGTACTTGTGTTTAATTTCTGTTTAATTTAGCAAAATGGTTGACATGTTTAAACGCGTTTTGCTTAAACGAAATTTTAAATTACGTACGACGATTTTAAGCTAAAATTGCGTTTAACTAAACAAGTTTTTCTGGAATAAACGGGCCCATGTGTTTTAATATTTCTAAACACAAAGGCCCGTATTCTCAAACGATGTGTAAAAGCTAATCACTGGGTAAATCTCAATTAAAACGCCCGCTAAAATAAACGCATTTCTCAAAGCATGGTTAACTTTAAACGGCTGTTTAAATTTTTAGCCGACATCGTTAAACATGCCTAACAACGTGTGTTTAAAACGTTCGCCTTGGTCCGGGGGTAGTTTAAGGCGTTTTTAACTCAATCACGTTTTCATTCATCAAATGCCTGATATTTTCAGCTCCTATGTGATACTTGGTGGTTAGACCATTTACCTCCTTTATTTCTCTTATCTTTCCTTTTCCGAGTCCTCATTCATTTCTTTCTCGTCCATTTTTCCTTCCTTTGCTTCTATTTTCATATGGCTCATGTTTATCTGTTATAGTACTGAATAGATAGCAAGTGCGGCACACGACATAAAACAGTTGTTTTAAATAGGCCGGGCTCTTTGTCTCATTATTCAAAGCCAATTCTAAAGCCTTGCGTAAACCGCGACATTTCTTGAAATTTACAATTTTTACACACCGCGTGGGCTTCATGCGTTGGATTTACAGCTACGGAAGATTGTTGGCATATAATTTGTTCACGCACACGTATGATATAGGCGAAGATAAGTCACAATTCCGTGGATGATATTTACGGCGTTTTACGGCGTTTGACTACAGTGGTTACTACACTACTTGTTAAAATATTTAACATTCGGTTTTTTAAACATTGCGTTTAGTCTAACCCAGTTTAGGCCTACCACCGTTTATTTTAAACATCGTTTGAGAATACGGCCCAAAGTGTTTTAATTGGCTAACATTAAACATCTAGTAAACACCACCTTGCCCCTCACTTTCTAAACCTGTTTTTACATTATTAAGGCGGTTATTGTGCCATTTTCAAACAAAGTAAAGATAGTATCCTAGTCCTGAAATACCCGTTGTCCTTTAAATCTGAGGGTTTTAAACAATGTTCCTGTTAATACTACAAAGAATTTGCTTCTAGTATGCTGACCTTATTACCCAGATGTTTGTAATTTACGTAGGCCTATCACCCATAAGCATTGAAACTTGATTGAGAAGGTCTCCCCTTTTATGATGCGCCTTAGGGAAGAAGATATTAAAATAGATCTTGCTGTGAACTGTTTGATCTTTTGTTGTTGAACGCCAAGGGTTAATTGCAGCTAATTATATCTCTAATCAAAATAATAATGAACTATTGGTTTTAAAATAGCTATTTAAATCAGGTGTAAACTCGGAGGGAAATGTCATTATCTTAATTAACATGAAAGAGCAAATCAAACTTATTAAATCATACAGCTTTTAAAATTATAAATACGAAAGCGCCTCCGCGAGTAAGCCGATCCGATGATAACTTTGGAAATATAACCATTGAAGCGTATGGTATTTGGAGTATGCCGGTTAACGTGCGCCTGCGTGCATTGGATCGCGGTTGAGTGATGGAATGATGGGTCGGGATGAATGGCGGATAAAACTTAGTATACATAAACAGACAGCCCAGCGTGGCTGACAGCACCAACAAAATGCCATTCAGTTTCCAAATTTGGTATTGAACAATAAGTTTTATGCCCAGAAATGTGAAAAATCAAGCATATTGTTTTTATCTATAGCGCGTTTTGTGTACGTTGAGTATTACCGGACTTATTTTATACAGTGATTCAATTAAAATGATGTTACATTGAAAATTAATTTAGATACTCTTTTTACTTGCATTCATAAATTTGAAAAGAAATAGAGGGGATTTGAATATAAGTTTTCAGGCATGGTCAAACTGAAAATCGCTTAGCTTCTGTAAGATAAATCATCTTGTCTTAGGAATAATCTAATGCTGCTATCTTCGTAAGATAGCAATTCTTTTAGTACATATTTTTGTAAATATTTTTGTAAATATGACTGAACAAATGATTTGTGTTCTCTTTTTTAATAACCATGTAGCTGACCCGTTTCTTACCTTACCTCAACCGTACCCGATTCACTGATAGAGCCGCAGTATGTCCCACCGGCTGTACTATCGAATAGAACTACAACTGCGTCTGACATATGTTTTTGCCCGGCCCCATCCACGGAACGTTCCATCATGTTGCCGCAGTACGGTTTCCACGCCTCAACCATGGTTTCGCAGGATATGTTATCAAAGTAAAGTTTCAAAAGTTTAACTTCGCCTCTTGACTTTTCATCAATTACTCTATTCCAACGGCTTTATAATTCCTGGTTAAGTTATGTATCACAGTTGAGAATTCTCATTAAAAGTACAATGATGATAATAATGAAGTGTTATCATCCGCCGTATTGGATTTTGTCACGAGGACTAAGACTGGAAGATGGGAGTTAAGGACAGATGCGTAAACAGAGGGGTGCCACTTTTACAGAGTGTAAAAAGTTCTTTCTTCCTTGGGGGCAAGGTTTTTGAGCAACGATTTCTTTCCCCAATGAAAACTATCGGGAAATCCTCCTAAGCGTCACATGCATTGTTCTTCAATTTTGGATATCAATTAGCCTTGAACAATGCAGTCTAAATTATTTCGTCAACAAACGGTTGTCATATAGCTATTATTATTCGAGTACTAACCACAGCTGTGGTCTGGCTACCTTGTCTCACCGCCTTGGATAACTTGTATGAAGCCGCAGACATTTTTTGAAGATGTAAACAAACATGCACCCTCTATTTTTGTCGAAGTTGATTTTTTTTGCATTGTTGTATTGCAAAAATAATGTTGTAGTTATTACCCAAAACTTGTTGCTGTTGTTGTCCCCATCACTATTAAACCCCATGTCTGAGCTTTGGGTATAACAGAAACCTTGCATTTTTCTCATTTCATAAACAAAATATTTTGGTTTGCTTCTTTCCCATTATAACGCTATTTTAGCATTTTGTCAACATTTTTACAAACATATCAGTTTTCCGTTTGCTCGAAGACTTTCGCAACTTGCTGGAAATATTCAGAGGTGTCCCATAGATAATGTCAATAGTGTCCAAAATGAGCTCAAAATTGCATATACTGTCATTTGTATGAGAATAATAAATCTGCCATGTGTATGTGATTTAGCCCAAGGGGTTTTGTTTTGTTTATTATTTACTACTATTTAATTATTATTATTCAAAATAACATTGTGTTGAAACCCCCTCATATTGAAGTAAAAGCATCTTAGTACTCTCCCCCCCGGATGCGCAATCTGTTTTTATATTCAGACTCATCACTGACCTATATTTAGACGGACGGCATATTGGAATTTGTCCACGCACGCATACGGCAATATATAAATAACCTCAAGCAACAGTGATGTTGAACTTGAAGTTGATGCCTGGAATCTACTCTTGGTCTACATGTCACAGTATCCCGAATCGAACACATTTGTTGGTTTCAAATGGAAATCAGAGACTGACTTTTAAGTTAGAGTGAGAGTGAGAGATCCCCTTCTACAACTTTTCCTTAAGAAGTACTTTATAGGGAGGATATTTAACACTTAAGTGCCCAAGATCTAAAAACGTCCCCGTTAGTGCCCAAGGGGTGGGGGGGTGGGGGTTCCTAGTAGGGACCCACCCCAGATACCACTTTCCCATGGGAGTTGATCATGACACCAACACAAGAACTGGGGTTCACGTAAGTTATCACATACCCACAATAAGATGAAAATCACTAACTTTGCCCTATGCACCTATGGTCCATTGAATTGTCACTCTCCGAAAAAGAGTGGGTCGCACAATTCCATCCTCAGCAACTCCAATTATAAGGTTTTAAAACAAATAATTTCATTCTAATCGACTTTATGAATGAACAATTAAATAATTATGCAAAATATAAGCCAAATTTATACCACTTGGTATTTTTCTCAGAAACTCAAATTCATCACCTTGGTCTTCCCATAGACTTACACAGTCAGAAGCATGGTCATGACAACATTCAAATTGAATGCTATTAGCATATAAAAGGTTATTTGCTGAGTATTATTAATGATTAATTAATGGCCGCCGCATCCAGTTATATAATCTAAATCTAAGCACAATACATCCCAAGATTTAATTACTTGAATTTTTTTAATTAGTAAATTAATTTTTTTTCACTTCCGTTAGTGCCCAGGGGTGGGGGGGGGGTTCCTATGGACCCAACTAATCATTCTAATGAAGCCGTGGGCGGATTTTATTTATTATTTTTTTATCAGAGAAGCGTATTCATAATCAGGTAAATAGCAAACAAACTGCCCTTGAAAAATTTGATTTGCGTAAACCGAGAATCGCAAAAAAAGATCAATGTTTGGTACTATTACCGCCCCTCCGGGCACATACGTGTTCAAGCCTCTCCCCTTGGGAATCTAAGCTATCCTGCATTAGCAATGGTAAATGCCATGAACAGCTCTCCTTAAGCTCCCCCTGATACAAATCATACTAGTCAAAAGATGACTTTTCCCCTGATGTTGTCAAGAAACTAAAATCAGGCTACCTTCAATGACCCATCTTTTGAGAAGATTTTCCCAAGCGGCAAGTCACAAGAAAATTTGTCAAATTCAGCACCGGTTCCACTTTCCATGTTTTCTATTAATATCTGGGGTTGCGATGAAACATTCATCAATGTAGACCCCAGTAAATTTTATTTTTTTCTTTTCTCCACCTGGTGTCCCTGTTGAAATAGCTAATCTATACCAGTACATTTAAGGTTCGTTATGATAAGCCTCCTCTTCTCATGTCCACCAGTAACTCCAATATTTCTGTTTAAATGTGCTCAAAATGGGATTGCAATCTAGGCCAAGGAATTTTAGTTTTAACTGGAATTTTGGGACAAGCTGAAAATGTCAGGATTGGTGCAGAAATGTGTCTATAAAACATACTACAAGTCCCCTAAAATCCTCTTTGGGCTTTTTCAGAAATAAGGGGGACAGTTTGGTACCGGGGAAAATTACAATATTAGAATTGTCCTAAATGTGTCAACATTTTTGTCATGTCCCCAGGATCCATAAAAGGTATAGTTTGCCCTATCTCAACCTGACTTTTTAAAGTACTACGCACGCTAATCATTCAATGCCATCCTGGGGGTAAATATTTCAAAATGATCCAATTTTCAATTGAAAACCAGATTCAAATTGCTCGTAGAGGTCTATTAAAACAGAAATGTTCATTCAAATCACCTACCTGGTTCACTATATGACATATAGAGCAGAATGCCGTGACCCCCATAGAGCCTGTAAAACCCCATCACACTTGGCCCTGTAAATTTTTGCCAAGTATTGAACCATCAACCTTTTTAAAAATAGTCATTTGGTGTTCATGTAGCCCTAAATGAAGAATTTGACACATCTTCAGAAAATCCGCCATTGCTGAAATTTCAACCCCCCGGATGACCTTGAGCCTTTGATTTAACCATATAGTTATTAAACTACAACAAGCATATAGATGTAGCAAACTATAGCTTTTTTTAATCCTTGGGACATGACAAAAGTTTTGGAACACATTTAATGACAATTGAAATTATTTCGTAATTTTACCCCTGTACAAACTTTTTTCACCCCTTATTTTTCTGAAAATGCCACAAAGAGGATTGTTTGGGGACTTTTAAGGTATATTATATTCTAGAATTCTAGACACATTTCTGCACCAATTCTTGAATTCTACATTTTCAGCTTGTTTCCCAGAATTTCCACCTTTCCCATTGTTTATTTTATACTACTACTCTTGGTCTATATACAACTTTTAGATGTCACCAGCCACCCAGGCCTCCTGGGTGGAATTGTTGCTACTTATGTTGTAAAAAGGTCCACTTGTACATAACGTTCGGCAACCTTTTCCGAAAAGCCTGTTTGACATGATCTATTCCCTGAGAGAGTGCCACCCCGCCGCGACAGTGTACTTTTGCACATAGTGGTCCTGGCTGGCCTATTGTGAGGTTGTCATTCAGCCTTTTCCCATGTTGAGAAGCAGTGGGTGGTGCTACAAGTTTGGATACAGAAATGGAGAGCAATCTTTCGGTTTGCCCTAGTCCCTTTTTCCTTTATTGTTGTTCAAACCCTGCAAGCAAGCGAGCACAGTAATGGGTGTGGAAATTGTCCCACCCTCATTCCTCTTGTTCACGTCATGAGCATGCATTCGAAACTGCTTTCCAGGTCCAAGGATTTCCCAATGCTAACGGGTGCCTTCTTTTGGCTTACCCCTGAATTCAAAAAATAAATATGGGTCGGTTGAAATTTTTCATTTTTTCAAAGGCAATGGGAAGGCTAACAATTCGACTCGACTGAATTCGGGCACCATATGGAATCCTCAGTTTCACAAAACATGCGTATTGCTCACAACAAGTCTTTGTCTATAGAGATAAAAGGCCATTGGATAGCTATTCCTATAATGGCGGGGGCCCATCTTGAATTTCTAAATGCAAGCAAAAACCCCAGCTACTGCGTAACAAGTATTTTGTAGTAGTCAATATTTAATCTTTCAGTGTCACACACAGTGCGTATTTCTTGCCTAGCCTGGCATCCAGTCTTTATCTATAACATGAAATGCGGGTTGAGATAGCATGATCATAATAATATGGCGGCCATCTTGAATTTTCCAAATGGGCGCCAGCCTAATCTAGGTCAAAACACAACTTTTATGTATTATCCCTATGTCTACCTCAGTGTACCAACTGCGTATTGCTCTGCATGTCCTTTGGTCTAATTAGCATGAACGGCGGTTTTGACACGATCCTAATATCAACAAGTAAATATCTGATATGCGGGCCATCTTGCATTGAAATATTCAAAATGGCGGCAAACCCAAGCTAGGTAACAAGTTTTGTGTGTACCAAGTGGGAATACCTCCTCGTGTCATAAACATGGGATAGTAGTTGCCACCACTCCTAGACCTTCTACTATGGTTTCCCTTAAACTTAAACCGCTTTTAGGCACAAATGTGTTTTGAACCGGCGGCCATTCATTTTTGTTTTTTTTTTGTTCTCTGAATTTTGAAGGTGGAAAACGGCAACTTGCACCTGTTTAAGCCATTTTTTTGAATTCAGCAAGCCCCCTCAAATTATCCTGAAACACTTGCTTAAATGAAAACCACTTTCCAAAAAAGCTACAGGTATTTAGAAATTATCAAAATCTAACCCGTCTATGTTTAGAACCTCTTTCGCGCTTTTTTTTTTTTCTTAGAGTGCACGAGTAGGTATCCTAACCTACCTTGCAAATTCATAGGATCAAAAGGCCAAATCGGATATAGACCATCGTCCTCTCGTAGCCTATTCATATTCATGACGTCAGCGCCCCCAGACATAGTTGGTGGACAAATGCCGTACATTCCAGACTACCAACTACATTAGCTTCCAATCGATCCTGTTTAGCGATTTGCACAGGGATCACCTTGACGGTGAATGTATTGTAGCATTGAATGTATTCATCTTGTCCCACCACATTGTTACCAGATTGAAATACGTTATGTTTTTAGTCATTACTACATGTCCGCACGGAACACTTATATATACAACACGTATACATTGAATTGAATTCAATCTTGAAACACTGCTTTGTTCTCTTTCCTTTTCTTCTGTCAATTTTTCAGTTTGAAACTTACATTAACTTATGACAATTCTAACGACTTATCCTTCACTTTTTAAGCTATTCTTGCAAAATAATTCAAATATTTTGACGATTTCGGTGGATCACTAATAGTTTTCTACTTTACTTACTTTTGATATGAAACTGAGCCTGTGGTATCTTGCATACACTAAAACCTCGGCCACAATTCTGCTGGGAAAAAACTTACAGTTTTGATGATGGAAATTTGAAACTTTGGTATATTGCAACCCCTTTCCCCCCCTGTCCTACATTTGCAGATAGCCATTAAAACAAGCAGGTTTTGATCTCTATCTTGAAAAGAAATGACAGTTTGTGTCTGTATTTTCGGAGTGGATTTGGAACTAAAATTTTAGAGGAAGGCCTTTACATCTGATTAACAAATTGCTCCATGTAACGTCAAAAAGGGGTGCCCCCAAAGACGATCGGAAACAAGCAATTGAAGCTGCTTTAATCCTCGTCTTAACACTTAACATGCATAAGGGGGGGGGGTTCCTAGGGCCCTTTGTTGTTTTTTTTTTTTTTAAAATGAAGTTTTTTAATGCTTTTACTTTGATCTTTGGTTGTATATTTTTTGGTATTTGTCCTAACTTTTAGTTCGCTTGCATTGGTGCAAAACAAATCAAATCCCTGGAGCCCCCCCCCCCCGCTTCTGCAACTACGGAAGTGCCCATGACCAAAATTAAAAATCTTGATAGAGTTACTGTGATCGATTTTCATAATGCATAAACCACTTAATATAATCAAAAAAATTCCCTTGGAAAGTATAGTTGCCATTGGTGTCTTTTATATACATCGTATAGCGAGGCGGTTTCTGTTAGGAACCTCTGTGAGGGCCCTAAATTATACAATTAAACCTAAAAATATACATGGGCACGAGACCTTTCTATTTTGTGCTTACAAGGTGGGTGAGCCCCAGATTTAAGGATACGAAGTTTTCATCTTGACTATATTGGCTTTACCTCCAAACCCCATCTGTTAAAGTTATTCGCGACGATATTTCAATCCGTTTTGATGCGAGAATCTAAAACCTGATTTATGTAAGCCCCCATAGAGTACTGTGTAACATTACTATTGGTCGAACCAAAATGTGGCACATTTTTGCTGCTCATGAAACTTCCAAACCACACCTTCTTTGGCTCTAACGATTTTCACAGTGTAAATGAGAAAATCGTAGCTTTCTTCTGATACCAAATGATATGAACATCTGGTCTTTGGGGACGAGGCTATAAGCGATGGGCCATGGACCTTTGAATAATGTTAAATTAGTTTCATCAAGCCCTGCACCAAGTTCAAGCAATCATCAAAATCTTGTGAAATCAGTGCCGTAGAAAATGCAGAAACAAATTAAGTGTCCTTTTTCCCGTTCGCAACATTTTGACGCAAAATTAAATCACTGTTGCCCCTAGTTTTCTTAGACAATTTTTTTCAGTTTTTATCTCTTAATTGTTGTCCTTTGAATCCTTCTAAACATGTATTATTTCATCACAAATTCCTTTTGGAAAGTATTTATATAGAATGGGCCCTAATGGAGCCCCGCCCCGCCCCCCCCCCCCTTATACACTAGACAAACCCCCTTCTGCATTAAGTGTTACATGGTTAAGGGGGTTACTAACTATACGCCTAACTTCCCCCCGTTGCGCTAAAATGCCCAAAAGCTTTCATTTCAGTTCATATCAACAATTCAATTTCAACCGGCCTGGTGCATAAATCTGGGTGTTGCCGTCAAAGTCGAGGGTGGGTGGGGGAGGTGGTTTGCCACCCAAAACAAAAATATGTCTTCCCCTACATTTGAATAAATACTTCTACACTTTTTAAAAATGTTCCGAATTTTACCAGACCTTTACCTTTTAAATTTAAATTCCGGTAAACCCCAATTATTCAATATCTTCAGGCTTTATATGACCTATACCACCTAACATAAATTACCAATTTGGAAGCAAAAAAATGTAATACACAGTGGCTAAGAAAATAATACTACACCATTTTGAAAAAAAGGTAGTATTTATACGCTGGCCGTTATTATATTGGTCCGTAGCTTACGTCTTTCTTTTCTTTTGTAACTTAACTACTTGTTTTTAATGTACAATAATGAACTCATGAAAATCGTTTTAAAAACCTATACAATGTGTAAAATTAACGTCGTAGTATAACGTATCCATTGAAAAAATGCAAATCTTAGTTTTCCCATATCATTTGTAAAAAATAGTGTAAAACTCTTTTTCCCCTCTTTTTTTGTATTATATTTAGTTTAATTTTGAACAAAACGTAGTGCACCATGATTGAGTTAATTTTAAGCATCTGCTATCAGTAAAGTCGTGTAGTGTAGTGGATAAGGTATTATAAGGACTTGAAATCTTAAACCCTGGTTCGAAGCTATGTAAGGTACAGTATTTAAGTTTATTTCAAATGATGATCGTTATTGGTGACATTAGAATGGGTACACTACCCTAATAAAAACAAAGTGTAAAACTGGTTTAAATCTTTATTTCTTCACGTTGTTTCCTTTTGTTTATTTATTTTTTTTTTTTCAAAATTGGTTTTGCCATGAAATGTAACTTGTTTTACAACCATGTGGTACGTAAATACACCGTTTGTATGATGCCAATAGCTAAACAACGTGAAAATGTGGTTCAGAGGATTGGTAAACTAAATGTTAGGCTTTTAATCTGATTAAAAAATTGCTCCAGGTAAGTCAAGGGGTTCCCAAGACGATCGGAACAGAAACTTTAAAGATCTTTAATTCCTCGTCTTAACACTTAATGAATAAGGGGGGGGGGGTTCCCCCTAGGGGCCCATTTTTTTTCTTCGGCCACGGAGATTTGTAAGGCTGTGTGCACTATGTTTGGTTATATTTTGGATTTGTCTAACTTTGAGTTGCGTGCATTGGTGCAAAAAATCAAATCCATGGAGCCCCCCCCGTTATGCCACTAACGGAAGTGTTCCATGACAAAAATAAAAATCTTGATAGAGTTACTGTGATTCTGATTTTCATAATGCATAAACAAAGTAAAGAATTAATCAAAAATTTCTTGGAAAGGTATAGTAGGCCATTGGTGTCATTTTATATACATGATAGTAGCGGTTTACCTGTAGGACCTATGGTAGGGGCCTAAATTTACAGTAAAACCTAAAAACATATAAAATGGCACGAGACATTTCTATTGGTGCTTAAAGGTGGATGGCACGATTTAAGGATACGAAGTTTTCATATTGATTAGATTGGCCTTTACTCAAAACCCATCTGTAAAGTTTCGCACAGATAGTTCAATCCGTTTTGATGCGAGAACTAAAAAACGTTGATTTGGTAAGCCCCATAGAGTACTGTGTAACATACTATTGGTTCGCCAAAATGGGCACATTTTTGCTCATAACTTCCAAACACAATCTTGGGCTCTAAGATTTCACAGGGTAAATGAGAAACTAGTAGCTTTCTTCTGCATACCAAAATGTTGACATCTGGGTCTGGGGAGGAGAGGCTATTAGCGATGGGCATGACCTTTAATATGTGAAATTATAGTTCATCCTCACCAATTAAGCAATCAGCAAAAAAGTCTAGGGTGAATCAGTGCCGTAGAAAATGCAGAAAACAAATTATTTATTTTTTTCACATACAATTACAACAATTGTCTTTTTCAATGTTTTGCCCCTAGTTTCTTACTGAAACAAGTTTTTTCAGTTTTTATCTCGTAATTGTTGTCTTTGAATCCTTTTCTAACATGTAGGGATTTCATATAAAAATTCCTTGGGAAAGTATGTATATAATGAATGGGTCCATAGGAGCCCCCCCACCCTTATTACACTAAGAGGCAAAACCTTATTGCAGTGTTAGTGTTATTAACATGGTGAAGGGGGTTTACTACCAAACTTTCCTCTGGTGCGCTAAATGCCAAAAAGCTTTCACGCCGGGGTTGCAATATGTTTGCCGTCAAAGTCGAGGGTGGGTGGGGGGAGGTGGTTGCCACCCAAAAAAGCATATGGTAGGCTAGATTTGGGAAATACTTACATGTTAAAATGTTCCTAATTTTACCAGACCGTTACCTTTTAAATTACGGTAAACCCAATTATTCAATAATATTCAGGTTTATTACCTATACCTAACATAAAATTAAAATTTGGAAGCAGAAAAATGTAAATTAAACAGTTTGGCTAGAAATAATACTACACATTTTGAAACAAAAGGGTAGTATTTCTTACGCTGGCCGTTATTATATTGTCCGTTTAATCTTCGTCTCTTTGATAACTTCTTTTTTTAATGTAGAAGATAGAACTATGAAATGTTTACTATAAAAGTCGTAAAAATAAACGTCGTAAGTATAACGTCATTAAAAAATGCAAAATCTTAGTTTCGCCTATCATTTGTAAAATAGTTTAAAAACTCTTTTCATCTTTTTGTATTATATTTAGTTTAATTTGAAAAAAAAAAGTAGTGCACCAATGAGATTATTAATTTAGCATCTGGATCAGTAAAGTCATGTGTGTAGTGGATTAGGCTTAGGACTTGTAATCTTAAAACCCTGGTTCGAATCTCTATTGTAAGGTACATGTATTTAAGTTTATTCAAATGATGATTAAGTATTGGTGACATTAGAACTGTGTACACTACCATATAAAACAAAGGGTTGTATAAACTGGTTTTATTAAATCTTTATTTCTTCACGTTTTCCTTTTGTTATTTTTTTCAAAATTGTTTGCCTGAATGTAACTGTTACAAAACCATGTGGTAACGTAATAAACGTTTGTATGATGCCATAGCTACAACGTGAAAATTTGGTCAGAGGATTGTAATAACGTTTTAATTCTAATATTGTTTAAAAAAGTAAAAAACAACAATAAGGTTGAAGCTGAGATTTTACGCCATATTGTACGTTCCCTGCATGGTTTCGTTTTTTACGGCTCAGTTATTTTACGTTCTGCCACGTTGGAAGTCCCAGATGCCAGTCAAATCCCGGTTTTTACAGGTTGTTATTTTTAACATGTCACACAGTATGCCTACAAAATCTAGGTAATGTTCCAATGCCATTTATGTGCCCAGGATTATTTAGAGATCAAAACCGCATGCGCATGAAAAACCCGATTATCCCAACCCTGTTTTTAGCGCAACATGGGATTTACCGACCAAAAAAACAAAAACCAAGTTTTGTCTTCTAGAGATTATATTTTACCTGCTAACATTGGGAATTGCAAACTCTAATAATTTGAAATTTCATATTTGTTCATGACATCATAATCAATGGTGAACAGGGGCGGGGCCCTGGGCGACATCAATAATTCTGTGATCGATAAGATTTCTTGGCCGCCACTGCCTGATGGCGGCTCGCGCTCAGACAACACCGCGCCTCAGTTGGCAAACGGAACTCTCCTGGAAATCTCTGACCTGTCTGCACGGTCGTGTGTGTACGAATGGTGAACAAGTTCTTATAGTTTACCTACTGTCCAGGTTTAAATATGGAAGCTACCGTACGAATTCAACGTGGAACATATGGGAAAGTGCAGAATTCAGAAAGTGGTCTCCACTTGAACGTCAAACTAGGAAAAGGGTTTAAAAAATCCTTGGCTACGGTAGGTGATAATATTGCAGGTTGACGAATTCGGCAAGCGTGCATGCTCTTACACAGTCAACAGATGGTCTACTCTATCATCACTTCGTCTAATGCAATTTCGTTGAATAACCACTGGTTCTAACATTTTGTCTAAACCCAGATGGTCTAATGGCCACATAGGGCTAATAGCCACTTTGTGATTGTTTATTGCCATTGATCTAATAACCATGATAAAACGGTTTGGTTGTAATTACAGAGCTCGAATTACTTGGTTGCACACCACATGCACAAATGCATACTTTTTCTGTGTGCAGTAAGGTTTCTATATAAATGCACAGTGTGATTGTAAATTTATAAATAATCATTTCATGTTTCATATATCAGCATGCATTTTTAACATGAGTAGAAAAAAAATTAAAATCTAAACTGAAAAAGTTATAAATCTGTATTAGTATAGATTCTGTATTATTAGTTACCACGGGAATTCACAAGCTTTTCTATGAAACAGAACATGTGACCCAATAATGCCTCCAAAAGTTTTATAAACAGTATCGAGCGGGAACCAATTTGGAAGAGCTTATGAGGTTTTTCCATGCCAGCATGTGTGAAAATATGTGTCATGTGCCATTTGATGTGTGCAGCAAGTTGTTTGGCATTGCATGCACAAAAAATGCATGTAGGTTTTATTTTGTAATTCGGGCAGTGGCTGCAAAAAATGCGGGAGCTGGGAAGCGCCGCTGCCGAGGAATGGGGTGAAGTCTTGTAGGTTGTCTATGTGACATTGCATTTTGATCCTGAGGAAAGAACAACTTTGTTCTACCCTGATTCGAGTTGGGTATTGCAATTGTGTTTGTTCGAAATATACCTTATCGTAAGTGGCGTAAATAGTTTTCTTTTGTTTTTGTGACAAAATGTATCATTATGTATCACTTGAACTCTATTGGAGGGGGTTATTTCGTTGCTCAAAATGGTGCATATTACAATTATTAAAATAAGTTTACCGTACTGACCGAGTATAGTCCCTGCTCGATTATAATACCACCCCAAGTTTTACGGAAAATTTCAGAAATTCTAAAGATCGGTATTATCCCCATGCCAAAAAACTGGCCTACACTGACTGCAAAAATTCGGAAACACTATCTTCTTCCAAAACAACAACCTTTTAGGCCTTGAATTCCAAATGATTAGCATTTTCAATACATGAATACGAAATTCCCATATTTTAATCATTAAAATCATTCAAGATATTTTTCTAATGAGTCTGGAACCATTAAAGGTAGTGAAAAACATACATGTACGAGTATAGAACACAGCCAGAAGACAGGTTTCTGGGGTCAACACTCTGCAAGGCTTTCTACTTTCAATCAGACGGATTCACAATATTTTTTTACACTCTTTCCATATTTCAGTATAAAAATCAAAACATGTTCCATAAAAATTATTCAGTTTAGCAATTCATTCATAAAATAGTGTTTTTGGTGGATTTGTTCTGGAAACGAAAAGAAATCATTTGAACAAGATGCGTGTGTAGGGTCAGAGGGCGGGAATTTGGCAAGCAAACCCCAAATATGGCCGTCCGCCACAAAACTGTGCAAATTGGTTCAGTTTTCGCGAATATTTTTGTTCGTTTTTGCCGGTTTTTTGCTATAAAAAAATCACTAAAGTTACATTATAGTCATGGTTAGTTACATGACGAAAGATGAAAATATACTTCGAATGAGGGTTGGAAACTACGTACTATCGAAAAAAAAAAAAACAGCATTTTTTAACTCTTTCGGAGTCTTCAAAAATTTCGGAAAGTCAGGAAGTGGCTGTACAGTGTATGGGGCGGTAGGCAGACATTTTCCCAACTCAGGCTTCGGGGAAAGATTCGCGGAAAGATACGGGCATTATCCCACCCCAAATGTCAAGGTATTTTCAGTTAAAAAGGGTGGGACTATACGCGGGTCTTACGGTAATTAGCTACCGATTCTCTTAAAAACACTGGAAATTAAAAAATTGGCTACCACTTTCATCTTTCATTTTTGAAAATGGGTGCATAATTTGAAGCAAAATCAAGAGAAATTATGGGTACCCTTTTCTACCAAAGACCCTTAGGTTAGAAATGGGACCGTAGGGTAAGGGTTTCGAGTCATAAGTCGACATTCCTGACCAAATCAAATCGGGGTGCCCTCAGGATCTATCCATCCTCTTCTATCAATCCTCAACAATATTCATTCCCGCTCTCTTCTGAACTTCGGATATAGGTTAAACAGAGTGTTAGGTTGAAATAGAGGTGGCTAGAGGTCATATTTGGTTCATAGTTTCAGATCACTTCGAACACAGGCTAGAATGAGACTTAATGCTGCTTATCCCCTTCGAAGAAAAAAAATTAAAAAGTGAGAAAACCAGGGTTTTTGCCCAACGAAAAAATCAAAATGGCCGCCCCCAAAATTTATTAGCCCCACGTCCCCCCCCACTCCTTATTTTTTTTTTCGGCCACAAAATCATATTTTTGACCATACGTGATAAGTTTTTGTTCAATAAGCTTCATTTTTGTGGCACTACCCATGTTTAGGCCTGCAAGGAATCATTCTATGCAACTTCTATCTCACCACGACTTTTCGTTTTCTCGATATGGCAGTTTTAGCTTAAAATTGGACTGCGAGGGCGCTTTCCCAAAAAGTACATATCATATCAAAAGTTTTACATTTTAACCGGTGGGCCATCATCAGAATTGTTGATTCATAATTTTTTGAAGATTAGAGCTGTGTAACACTTACCATTTTCCTGTGGCATCAATTTAAAATTTGACAAAAACACTCTCATTGGAATACACAGGGGTCAACCAACTTTCTTACGTGTGGGTTTCAATGGAGGGCATTTTTGTGACATTAAAAAGCCTATAGTTGTAAAACCGCAAACACCACGCAAGTCAAATTTTCAGCAAGTGTTCATAATAAATCTCTCTTCAACATTTTGAATGTTAAATCACCATTATCAATCGGATGCACATTTATGGGAAAGCGCCCTCAGAGTTCAATTTTAAGCAAAAACGGCATTTTCAAGAAAACGAAAGGCTGTGGTGAGATGAAAGTTGCATAACATGATTCCTAATACTCCTAAACATGGGTATTGCCACCAAAATTAAGCAAATTGAACAAAAAATAACTGAGTTATGGTCAAAAATCAAATTTTTGACAATTTGGCGGCCATTTTGGATTTTTCGATGGGGCACCCTGGTTTTCGCACTTTTTTCATTTTTTTTCCTCAAAAGTGGGATCAGGTGATTAAAGTCATCAACTGAGCCTGTGTTCGAAGTGATCTGAAACATTGACCTTCTATAGCCCACCTCGATTAGAAACTTATCCTAGTTCCTTGCTTGCATTTAAATACACTTTAGACTAATTTCATTTAATAATTTCATTTTTTATTTTTTCATTTGTTGTTTTATCCACATCCACGCAGCTTAACTTTGCACCCATACATCAAACTTAGTTTTCCCCCTTCCGGCAATTGACCCCCTGGATCCACCATGCACTGGCGAAATTAAGGGTCTATTTCTTTTCAGAGATCGTCCCACCTGAAAATATTTGCCCGGACATGATCTAAGGTTTAGCTTTCAGATTTAATATTAGTTTTAGCAGATTATCTGCACAAAATTCAAGTTGCGAATGTATTTCTGATATCAGACTCAATTTCTACACAAAATTTAAGCTTAGGTTAGAATAAGTTGTTTTAAAAAAAATCTCACCTTAGGTTTTAACCATTTTGCCCAAAAAATGCAAGATAGATCTTGAAGAAATAAATAAATGTGCAGATTTATATAGCGCTTTATCACCATTCAGTATTTCGCTGTCACTAGGAAAATCATCGGAATCATTTCAATTGTCATAGGTGGGCTGCCTTATAGGTGCTTAAATCTATCCATATTACTAAGATTATGATATTCCCCAAACAGCTCCCCCTGGATTTCCCCTGGGTCGATGAGGCAATTGAGACAAACACGTTGACCACGGCAGGGCTCGAACTCACAATTTTTACAATTCTGTCTTGGGTGCTATTTATTTTGACACAGACTAGTAAAAAAAAAGAAACGGAAAGTCCAGCACACCAATTATACATTTTAATTGATATTGTAAACAAAAATAACTAACATGTCAATGTTAACAAAACCAGAATTGTCAATAAAATGAGAAAGGTGCAACTCATTTCTAACACATAATCCAAAAGTTATGTTTACACAATGAGTCGGGAATGAACAATATTGGTTACCACCCCCTCGGAGAATTCAGTTTTAAGCCCCCGATGGTTATCATACATGTATAGGTCTCCTCTTTCAATTGATACCAAAAATAAAGACTAAATATTAAGTGGCACACTGACATGATCATTTAAAATCACAGTCGGCAACATTAACATTTTCCCGAAAATAGACGAAAATCCAAATTCGCACTAAAGTAGGAATATCGGGTTATGCATTTTGGCCAAAATCTTATGAAAAATATATGATTTTATTATGCAATAAAGTGGCCCTTCATGACCCTTATGTATGCTTCACCTTTGGTCATGGCAATTATGGTGGTAACAGATTTGGATCAGTGGTCATCTAGTGTCATTTTGGCCAATACACATGAAATCTCCTTCTCTGACAAATAAGGCACGCTGATGACGACAGTTGTACCGTTTACACATCATTGTCTATGGTCAATGCACACAAAAATTTTGATAAGTGATCAGCAAGTGGTCAATTTTCAGCCAAAGTTGCCCTTAACATTGACATGTAAAAAAAGATGTTGCGCCTAGGTCACAAGTGTCATTTTATCCCCACGCATCTAGTTATTTTCTAAAGGGGTGTCGAGGCTTTGTACGCGGGGCTGAATTTGGGTCCTTCTCCAACACTACACTGTACAAAAAGTCAGTTCATTTGGGGGGGGGGGCAAGGGTTTCTCCTCTGTTTGTTTAGGGGGCTTTCACCCCCCTGCATATCCCCCCACCAGGCAGGACCACTTTGCAATCCGTTTGTGCAGTGTGTATGATGTATGTATGTAATGTTTTTTTTTTTTTTAAAAATGTTAATTTTTTATATGGACGGCCCACAGCTCAAAATTCTGGATATAGTGAGCGGAAAGCCGAGAACCGCAAAAATTTCTAGTTTTCACTATATAATAGTACGATAAAGGAACGTCTTGCAATTTGTTTTTTTTACTGTTGTTCTTTTTGCTATTTGCTGGAAGGAAAGTGACACTCAAATCTGTATCATGTACAAGATTAAGTACAAATAATTCATAGGATATATATTGTATGATAGTCTGGCTAATTTATGTGGGAGCTAAATATGTCATTTTTCTGTTTAAAATACTATCTTAACCAGGAATGAGATGAAACAAGTAGTTCCATGTACATCTTAAGCCAAGATCAGCACTGAGGCTAATTTTAGAGGTTTTGGATGGGGACTGGCGCCATTTGTGATCGCAGCAGGATTAGAAGATTCTCACCGAAGCCACAGAATCAGACGTTGGTCACCATTGATACAGAGCATATTACAGTGTCAGGATTGAATTGATTTGGTTAACTTGTATCTTTGCAGAACAATTGCAAGTCAAAATTTCTGAACAATTTGTGAGTTTCGCTTTGTGCATGGACATGAAAGAAGAAGCCCATTAAGTCTTCTGAAAAGCCTAAATGGGATCTACTGGCGATCCATTACCAATAAACTCATGCAGGTGGTCAAAGAGAACTGACTGGAACCTTGACACACAAGAGTCTTGTGTATGTTTCACTTGGAGCATGCCAGACTGGACAGTATGGTGTAGCAAACCAACACTCAGTGCTCACTCACGGATAAAATTCTAATCACATTTATGGTGCACTGAGCCTTTTGAAGTGTCCTCTAAAAATGACCACATCCAACTTTTATTGTGAAGGCAATTAAAATATAGTCTTACCGGCTTAACCCATTTACGCTTACACAAGGGCAATTCCGGAGACCTTAGCAATTGTGCTATTTTTTTTATACTAGATCTGTTATCATGAGGCATTTTAAATGGGAAATTAACATACTCTTGCTTTATGTTTGTGAAAGAAAGTTTCTATGTACACTAAGGCCACAAAAGAAAATTGTTATTTGGCATAGCCTGCCCTGTCCTATTTTTTAGGGAAAATAGAAAAGTTAGGGTTCAATGGAAAAAAACACTCAAGCCTCCAGAAAAGGGTTTTTTTAAGGAAAAGCACACAAATTCATAAATTGGTGTTTTAATACGCAAAAATATTGATCTATACAAGAATCTTTTGAACTCGTTATAATGTTGTAAGACTAAATTAGTTGAGGATAATTTAAACAATTTTAGAAAAAGGGCAAACAAAAATTTGAAAAAAAAATGAGGCATGGGAAGATTTTTAAAGCAGACAAGATGAAAACCAAAAAGCATTGCATTTTGTGCTAATTAAAACTTGTTTTGAATTTGATGACTTTTCTGACTGTGACATTTTATTTTTACACAGTTTTTGGGGGAAGTTGTCATTGTTTTATACTATTCGTAATGGGCCAAAATTGAGTTTTCAGTGGTTAGGGTAAGGAACATCACAGAGATCATTTATAAACTTGTTGTGAAATTGTCCGTGTCATATTTCCACCTGAGGGACGTCATTGAAGTTTGTACGGGGTCAAATGTCAAATCGATGATCTGTGCTAAGAAACCTCCCCAATGTGTTCCTTTTATATAGTATTCCCTATCTTGGATGGATCGTCAGGAGTTATTAGCCAAAAGGTTCAAAGGTCATTATTTTGGTCTACAGGGTCAAAAAAAAAAAAAATATTACAAAAATGAGATTTGATGCAAATCGTCTCAAATTGTCTTTTACCAATCTGTTACATATTTCAAAATAGTTTGCCCTATCCAGGATTACTCCTTAACATGGTAACACCCACCTAATTTGGCCTGACTCAAAAGAGTGCAATGGACATGGATTTCATTCTAGGGTTACATGAACAAGAGATCCTAGATGGGGCAGCAACAAAATATCTGATATGGATTGGATTGGTTAAAAGATTTCCAGAACTGCAATTATAAAAATTCCGTGCATTAGATTTTTCATTTTTGACCCTTGTTGGAGAGGGATAAATTATCCTTGGACCTTTTTTGTTTAAAACTCCTGAACAATCCATCCAAGATAGGGCAAACTATACCTTTTCTGAATCCTTACGATGAAAGTAACACATTGGTGGAGTGCAGCCAATATCATCAATTTGACATTGGACGACCCTGTACAAACTCAATGGCACCCCAGGTGGAAAATACGACGCATGACAATTTCACAACAAGTCGCAAAGACTCTCTGTGATATCCTTTTAAACCAATTGTGGCCACATAACATGGAAGTGGAGGACAACTGCCTCCTGAGTATTAAGGGGGGAAAAGTTTGTTTCCAAGATTGCCTAGCCAAAACCGTCAACTGTGATTTTTTTAAGGATTTCTCCAGGAATGGCTCAAATGGGAACCGAGGATAATTTAAAACAGTTGCTAATTCACATTTTACTGTCAAATTATAGATTATAAATAAAAGACTGATTAGTTTCTCTTATATTTTTGGTTTTTCAAATGAAATTTTTTATATTCTGAGGCATTTTGGGTTGTTGAAAAAAATTGAATATTTCTCAGTTAATCAAATAACAAAATGAAATGCTGTTTGTTTAAAAAGGCTCAAAATCCACTGCCACAGCCCACGTGGGGATGAATTTAATTTTCTGCCACCACATCCTCACATCGTATAATTCCGGTGCGACTGCTGATTCATAGGTTGTTGCCAGCACAATACAAAATTCTTTCCCCTACGGTACTGGAACAACTGGTTTTTTTTTTGGGGGGGCCAAAACTTATACTTACATGGTGTAAAAACCAGGAACATAAAAATTTAGATCTTTGGTTGGTAGTGAACGTTCCAATATGTCGGATGTACACGACTTTGAAGGGCACAACATAAATCAAACTATAGTGCATAATAAGATTGTTATAGCTGCATAATCTTCCTGGTGTTGATGGTGCTGTACTCTGCCTGGCTGGAAGACAGGATGTGACATCATCACCTTTGCACAATTTAAATCATGCACATTGCAGCCAGTCACAGTAGTTATGAGTGCATAAAGTCTATTTGGATGATTTTTTTGAAAATAAACTGCTATAAAAGTCATCCATTTTGACGTTTACTTCTGGCCAGATAAAGTAGAATTCTTCCATGATTTTTGTAAAAAAATGTCTTTTGTTTTGACAACATAAATTTTCATAGGCAATAAGCCCTTTTCAAGTTGAGACATCACATGCCCAGTTGGGTGGTGGTCAAGTGGGAAATCTACTTCCAGGTTCATGATGCGTATCGGAAAGTACACTGAGCAAGGTTAGAGCAGCAGATGGACATGTGATAGCCAATAACTTGAATTTGAGCAAAGGAGTATGTTAAACCAAACAGGATGTATATCATTCCTGGCACAAGTTTGCGGGTCTTCAGGATCACAATGACATAGCAGTTGTGCATTTGCAGGACACCCCCCAATCATCTACCAATGAAGGGGACGGCCCGGATGCCATTCAAGTGGTACAAGGAATTACCATGCACCGAGTGGGTTATTATCTAGAATCTGCCGGCCAAAAGTCGGACATCGCAGTAAGATTGCAAGAGGGCGTTTGTGCACCCACTGTCTTACCTCTTGTATGAGTAAACAATCGGGATGATATATAGGCCACATTATTAGTGTATAACTCTGGACAGTTAAAAGTGGAACATGCCTGTTACTACAGTGGTTGAACACAGCACTGCAGACTCCTAGCCTGGAATGATGTTGTTAAGCTGTATCTCCTTGCGATCTTAGTGTCAGCTTTTGCTATAGAGCCATGTCAAGAGTGCCCATCCAATTTTAGCTAAATCGATGTTTTCAAATCAAAGTTGTTTATGATGATCTATAAGTGTCAGATTATGGCAACGATCATCACAGGTAGATGTTGGGACAGCACTAGGCAATTGAACCATTGCATAATGCTTGTCACTGGCAAAGAATTGTGTATGTATGAAAGTGTTGTTATACGTTGTATTATGCTGCAAACATTCCCGATGTTGCTTTGAAAAAGACTTATTGGCATGATTGGACCTGTAGTTACTGGATTTAATTCGTGGACAGAATCGAACATGTATTACATGTACGACCAGTGTAAGTGCATGACCCAGGAGCAGTGTTGGGCATTCTTGAGAAGTCACACATGTGACCAAACTTTAGTGCCACCCATGACAAAACATCAATCTAGCAAAAGGGGAAACATCTCAAAACTAACCAAATAATGTTTTACTTCGACAGATTGGTGGGTTTATCATGTGGAAAATAAAGTTCGTTCATGTGTGTGACTTCCCGAAGAATGGCCCTGTTGCATGTTGTATATACATGAGCTGTGTGTATGGATTGTTTTAACCATAAATAGCTTATAGCGGTTTTGAAAAACCAAACATAAAACAAATCCACTGGAATCAATTAGTCCAAAACTGGAATGTTAGTGAGTATTAAATTTGGCCAACTGTAAATCTCGGATTTTAGCATAAGGGCCATTCTTTGGGGAAGTCCCAACATGTGACCAAACTTTATTTGCCCACCATGATAAACTACCAAATCTAGCGAAAGGAGAAACATTATTTTTTGGTTAGGTTTGGGACAACACATAACCAAAAATAATGGTCAGTTTTTGCTAGATTGGTTGTTTTTTTACCAGTCATGGTTGGCAAATAAAGTTCCGGTCACGTGTGTGACTTCCGAAGAATGGGCCATAAAGGCTGACTCAGAGATATCAAAATATATTTGTTTTAGTGTGTTAATAATTTTAGAAAGTTAAAGTTAACTAGAAGAACTAAAGATATCGCCTAATAGGCTCAATGGCAAGATTGCAAAAATCAGGAATTTTCACGTTTTTTTAGGGACACTTGTTTGTGAAAGCTCTCATTGCGGATCTTAAGTTTGGTTTGCTGTTGTTTTGGAAAGAAATTTTTAAAGGGTCTATCGGCAATCGACACCCAGCTTCCTGTTTAAGTTTTACAAACAGTGTTCTATTACGGGCATTCTACCAAAAAAAATGTGTCACATCCAAAAAATGGGTTCAATTAAATGGAATTTTGGAATTAAAGCCTTTTCGGTGACTATCGGTACCTCAGACTTAAAATATGACTGAAATCTCACAGTTATAGTTTTGAGTTAGCCCTAAAAGGAAATTCTATGTCAACTCCAAGGCCCTTACAAAAGAGCATAATTACATTAAGTTTGACCAGCATAAGATTTGGAAGAGGGGGTTTGTCTTGAAGCAATTGGTGTCAGAATTTGAGAAGCAAAGTCTCCGCATTGAAAGCGTCTGGTTATAGGGGCATTGATATGGGTATTCTGCCTCTTTAGAAAAGCGTAAACAATTGTGAACATAATTGGCAGAATTATACTTGCTTTTCCTGTAAGCCTGAATGAAAATTCCAAGTGCGTCAGCACAATTTTATTGTACTACTAGTGAATGTGATTTCAATATGTGATGTGTGGTAGATAGCTTACCACAAGGATAGTTGATGAAAATAGAGCTCGGAACCCCTCATGATGTGCAAAAACCTAGAGTGGAAATATGTATTAATAATTACAGGATGTATTATTGACCAATCACCCTTTTCTTTGCATTATATTGTCTTTTGCATTATATTTTTAAGCATTATAGAAGAAATGTGAAAGGTGTTAATGTGAGACACGTTCAGACAGTTTTGTGTGACACCAATTTTTAGATTCAGCGAGGTTCAGGGGAGTACGTGAGGCTGTGGCAGATAACCAACTTTTGGACATCTCGAAAAGCAGCGAATTCTCATTTTTAATGGCACAGCTGATTGAGTTACGGTTGTCTATGTGTATGTGGGTCATTCACAGGTTAGGACTCAAAGTGTGACATGGCTCTATATCATCAAACGTATCACTACTTTTGATACAGTTATTTCATGTAAGATGCACCTGTGGGTGTGCAAGAAATTGACAAAGTTGTAGACCAAATTTGTTTAAAAAACGCATGTGTCTGTCCGGGGTATAATAGAAAAAATGCTGTTTGACGCGACATTATGACACGGTGTGTCTGTGTTCGTCTGAAAATTTCACAAATTCTCATTTTGATTAACATTTACAATATGAATTGATTATTACTTTTAAATATAATTGGGTACTAAGGAAAGAGTATGAAATGCACTAAAGCAAGTTTAATTGTGAAGTTTTGTAA
>JAMKCH010034148.1:0-46623 GCA_023653785.1 Ophioderma brevispina
TTAAGTAAACATGGTATATAGACTGCTAGCCAGTCATAGATTTTGGAGTCGAAATGGGACAAGAAATTTTAAATTTCCCCAAAATTTATCAAAAATCAACTAAAATGGGAAACCAATTGATAAAACGTGTGACTTTGTCCATATTTTTAATCATTACCCTGTGAATTTATATTAATTTCTATTGAATATTTAAAAAATAGTTGTTAGGGCCATGGTGTTGATTTTTCTAGATCTCGGATGTTAAGTTTAAATGGACATTTATAATCAGCTAAATTACCTTTTTAATGAGTTTTAAACTACATCTTAATATTGTAACATATATTTCTTTGGGCTATACATTAGAATAGCCGAACTTAGATATTGAATAAAAATAAAATCAATAATCACACAAATAATGTTCTTTGAACTTATTCGCATTCTGATGAACACAAAGGACCACATACATGTTAAAATTAGTTTTATACCTTGAATTTTTGATATGCAAATTGATATTTCTCCTCTATATCTGGTTCTCAATTGGAAATTGGAAATTGTAAATAATTTTTATTTCGCGAGAATTTATTCTAGGCTACTGAAAAGTCTTTTTGTAAGTTTATAGTATTATGTGTTATACACAGTGATCTATCAAGGGTCTGAGGGTAGGCTGCTCTTGTTTGAAATTTGGACCTGAGTTTGATCAATATTAACAGCTAAAAAAATATCCATCAAGCTTGTCCCGTTCTGGGTGGATTCACAGGCCCAGTGTCTGTGGTGGATTTAAGCATTAAATAATGAAATAGGCCTAATGCACAAGAACCCTTTAATAATTTTGCTCAACCTTGTAGGAGAAGTGACATTTTGGACCATTTAAACCATAACTGAATATGCCGCCAAATTGGAACAGTGACTGTTTTTCCCATTTTGGGTTCTTTCTTTACCAATGATCATTCTGACCTGTTGATTAAACCTAACAAAATTAAAATAAATATTCAACTGTGCTACAATGCCAAAAGCTTTCAGAAAAAGCTTTTAGATAATCATTCTCTCATCCTTTCTGGTCATTTTAGCGAAAAAAAAATGTGAAGATAGTACCTTCACAGTGGTTAGGGTATGCCGTCAAAGTCAAAGGGTAAGGGGGTGGTTGCCACCCGAGGAAATTTATGGTGCTTTTTTGAAAATATTATACACAGTTTAACTCTAAAACTCTTATGTTTATAGAAAATTAGCCATTTGTCATCATTTAGAGCTGAAAACCCCGTGAAAATCCGATATTCCTAACTTTTTAGCGCAAAATTGGATTTTCGTCTATAGATATTCTGTGGAAAATACCAATTTCGGGGACCATGTTTGCAGACTCGAGGACCTGATGACGTCATTCTGACGCCATATTAGGTATGTTGGTACTTATTTTGATATCAATGGAAAGAGGAGGACCATAGCTATCCACTGAAAACAAAATAATAAACATCGGGTGGTTTATAGAATGCGTTCTTAACTTCTTAGTATTTTTTTTTCATTCGTGTATCATAGCACTATGAGTAACCGTAAAGGAGGGCATTAATAATAAAAATTCAGGGTTCGCCAGTTTCTTCCACAGGCGGAAAAAACCGCGGTTTTTTCCGCGGTTTTTTCCACTTGGAAGAAACGGGTTTCTTCCAGTTTCTTCCACTGAAAGCGGAAGAAACTAAAAAGTCATTTAATTTTTTTTTTTTTTTTTTTTTGACTGTTTTTCCCATTTTGGGTTCTTTCTTTACCAATGATCATTCTGACCTGTTGATTAAACCTAACAAAATTAAAATAAATATTCAACTGTGCTACAATGCCAAAAGCTTTCAGAAAAAGCTTTCAGATAATCATTCTCTCATCCTTTCTGGTCATTTTAGCGAAAAAAATGTGACGATAGTACCTTCACAGTGGTTAGGGTATGCCGTCAAAGTCAAAGGGTAAGGGGGTGGTTGCCACCCGAGGAAATTTATTGTGCTTTTTTGAAAATATTATACACAGTTTAACTCTAAAACTCTTATGTTTATAGAAAATTAGCCATTTGTCATCATTTAGAGCTGAAAACGCCGTGAAAATCCGATATTCCTAACTTTTTAGCGCAAAATTGGATTTTCGTCTATAGATATTCTGTGGAAAATACCAATTTCGGGGACCATGTTTGCAGACTCGAGGACCTGATGACGTCATTCTGACGCCATACTAGGTATGTTGGTACTTATTTTGATATCAATGGAAAGAGGCGGACCATAGCTATCCACTGAAAACAAAATAATAAACATCGAGTGGTTTATAGAATGCGTTCTTAACTTCTTAGTATTTTTTTTTCATTCGTGTATCATAGCACTATGAGTAACCGTAAAGGAGGGCATTAATAATAAAAATTCAGGGTTCGCCAGTTTCTTCCACAGGCGGAAAAAACCGCGGTTTTTTCCGCGGTTTTTTCCACTTGGAAGAAACGGGTTTCTTCCAGTTTCTTCCACTGAAAGCGGAAGAAACTAAAAAGTCATTTAATTTTTTTTTTTTTTTTTTTTTGACTGTTTTTCCCATTTTGGGTTCTTTCTTTACCAATGATCATTCTGACCTGTTGATTAAACCTAACAAAATTAAAATAAATATTCAACTGTGCTACAATGCCAAAAGCTTTCAGAAAAAGCTTTCAGATAATCATTCTCTCATCCTTTCTGGTCATTTTAGCGAAAAAAATGTGACGATAGTACCTTCACAGTGGTTAGGGTATGCCGTCAAAGTCAAAGGGTAAGGGGGTGGTTGCCACCCGAGGAAATTTATTGTGCTTTTTTGAAAATATTATACACAGTTTAACTCTAAAACTCTTATGTTTATAGAAAATTAGCCATTTGTCATCATTTAGAGCTGAAAACGCCGTGAAAATCCGATATTCCTAACTTTTTAGCGCAAAATTGGATTTTCGTCTATAGATATTCTGTGGAAAATACCAATTTCGGGGACCATGTTTGCAGACTCGAGGACCTGATGACGTCATTCTGACGCCATACTAGGTATGTTGGTACTTATTTTGATATCAATGGAAAGAGGCGGACCATAGCTATCCACTGAAAACAAAATAATAAACATCGAGTGGTTTATAGAATGCGTTCTTAACTTCTTAGTATTTTTTTTTTCATTCGTGTATCATAGCACTATGAGTAACCGTAAAGGAGGGAATTAATAATAACAATTATAACAACTTTTGATTTCTTTGATTTCTTTGCTCCCTCCAAGAAAAGTGCATTATAATGGCCAACTCATTTTCAACTTTAACGTTGGTGATGTGAACTATGGCCTTAATAACATTTTTACAAATAGGGCAAGAGAGTAATTTACCCATTTGTGGTGGTAAATGTCATCAAAATCTGAGGAATTGGAATAGGCAATACCCTAATTTACTGAAGGGATGTATGTAAATTATAGGAACAATAAACCTTAGGAATATTTATTGCTGCATTCATACATTTATCAATCATAGTTTAAATTGATATTATCTGACCATATTGACCATAAATCTTGAGATTCCCCCTCCCATCTGTGAGTTCATTTTGATCCTCAGCCCGATGTGACTCCAAAATGAGGGTAAATTGGAATTAACCTTAGCACTGTTAACATAATTTATCCATTGAATATTTTAGAAAAAGAGGGCAAAGTATTGGAATGTTTACCATATTTTGACATTTTTTTATCCCCTTTTGGACATTTTAAACCCCAAAATGTGTCATTGAAAAAGGGCTTAGCACTTTATTTACTTAATCACGTCCCTGGGAAGTTTTCAAAAAAAAAAAAGTAAATGAATTATGTTCCTCTAAGTATTTTGAGAAAGAGAGTGTTATGACTAATTTATTTTTTTGGACAAATTTGAACTGTTATGGCCATTTGACCTAAGTGTGGACAAATGTTGAACTGTTTGGCCATCTTTGACCCTATCAACGGTCAATTGATAGTACTACACAAACCACAACACACACACAACACAACCAGGCATTTGATATGGCGCCTTCTCAAAACAAGGTCAAAGCGGCTTTACCAAAAGAGAGTAATACTATTTAGCCTAAAAACATAGTAATACAACCGGTTTTTTAGTGTAAAAGATTGAACCATGAGAAAGTACTAACATCAAACTAAAAATAAAAAAGAAAAACAGCTATGCACAATTAAATATCATGTGAGGCAATGGCATAACAAAAAAAACTAATTTAAAGCACACGCTAAACTTCTTAGGAAATAGATGAAAAATTTAGGAGCTTTCGTAAAAAGTACAAATTAATGGCTTGGAGTGGCGAACAGAATAGGCAAAGAGTTCCATAGGATAGGGGCTACATTGCTAAAATCCCCTGGCACCCACTGACCTTTTTTGTGCGGAAACAGTGCGGAGCTCTTGTCATCTGCAGATCGCCAATCCTGGCATGCAGGAAGATACAAAAGAGGTCTTCGGACCAAGTAAGATGGCAAATGTCCGGAAATGCCCTTGTAAGTAAGAAGCATAAAGCTTACTTAAAGAAACGCGCTCACTAATATGGTAGCCAATGGAAGCTCTTTAAGGAGTGGTGTGGCTGGTTTCCTTCTATCAGACCTGAACACCAGCCTGGCTGCTCTTATCTGCAAAATTCTGAAGTTTACTCCGATATCTGGCCGACATTCATATAAAAAGTGAATTGGCATAGTCAATGCGAGATAAAAACATCAGTGAACGGACGAGATGATGACAAACTCTAAAATGTGATAAAGCAGGCGGATCCGGAAATTATTGCGAAGGTGGAAGTTTAACAGGACTTATGATGACCTTTACCTGTTCAGCATAGACATTGTCTGATCAAAAACACGACACCGAGGTTTCTAATTGCCGAGGAATGGGGAAAATCCACTGTCCCGACCCTGATGGTAATGTCTTTGAGGCGACTTGTGTAATAGGATGAACATGCCATGAAAAATTCTGTTCTTTTATCATTTCAATTTGAGTTTGTTACTAAGGCGCATCCACTCACACTGATTTCAATCAAACAAAGAGAGAGTATTTTGACATGCATGTTGGCATCACAATCAATCTAGGATCAAATGTTCATAGAGCTGCACATCATCTAGCATAATCTGGGTAAGCATATTGTGCTTCCGGATGATTGATGCGTACAGTATGTGTACATTATGAAACAGAGAGGCCCGACCACAGGAACACGGAGGAAGACCGCAAAGGGAGAAGATGCTTGTTTGAAATTGAAATTCCCCAATGCGCAACACGAAAAGAGCGGTTTTGCAGGTAAGACCGAATCCACTGTAAGGGCGTACCTTTAATTTTGAAAGTACAATTCACGTCACCTATCCAACCGAATGGCATGATTCAACAGTAGCAAAACGCTGCAGGAACAGAAAGATCTGAGCAGCCACATAGCAAAAATGCCTACGTTGTGAATTGCATTGAGGAATCGGTCTTGACACGCAGACGTTGCCGGTTCAGTGCTGTGTCTTCTTTGTAGCTGACTGTGAAACTTCTCAGTTAAGTCATTGAGACCAAGATGATCCTTTATCTGGGCACTCATTATTTTCTCCATGAAACTTAGGACACGCAGTAAATATTTGACACAGGGCGATAGGTTTTGAGCACCTCTTTGTCTTAGGAAGGCTTTTTGAGAATGGTGGTCAAAGGCAGCTTTCCCGGAGCTTAGGATGGGAAAAAACCAGTGCGGATATAGACTTGTTAAGGATCAGTGTTAATGGCTCAGCCAGAGTTGAAACATTCTCCTTCAGTAACACCAATGGAATGGTGTCTAAGGAACATGATGGTTGATGGAGGTTGACATACTCACTGCGTTACCTCCTCAACAGGACTGGATTAAAACTCATGGTTTGGGACACCGGTCTCATCAAAGTATTGTCCCGCTTGGATAATTCATGCGAGTTGGACCGGGATAATTATCAAGGTCCCGTATGATTTTGTATACCTTGTGCCTGTCCTGAAAAACCTGGCAAATGAGCGACTTAGTTCAGAAAATCAGTAGCTGATTACAGGTTATAGAAGTTGTTAGTTTTGGGGTTCAGAAGCTAATTCAAAGTAGCAAACATGGTTTTGTGTTAGCATTTCTAATTTTTCTCTGTAATAAAACTCTTAGCATGATGAATGAGTTTACCAGCATGATGATTGTACAGGGATGGAATCAAGATTCGACAAATATTTCTAGTTTTTACCATTTTCTCTCTAAACGTCAACGTTCAACGGGCTTGGCATCATCAAATCTTTATTAAACCAAGGTTATCGTGGTCTAATAATGCGGAAAGCTGCTGAGGAGGCTTGCATGCGAATCGAGAGTACACAAATTAAAGACTCCTCAAATTTACCAAGCGCCTCATCAACTGAGCCCCTCACGAAGGTCAAGTGCCAATCATGGATGAAAATGTCATTGAGAATGAGTCCTTGTCAATATTCTGTATATTTCTGATGGTGCACAAAGTTCTCATGAGTGGTGATTTCTGTGATAATCGTACAAGAATCAAACGATGATCAGAACCTAGCCCAGGCAAGAGGGCCCACCCAAACAACTATCATCTTCTAATGACTACTACTCTATTCCGTTAATTATAGTTCTTTCGGAAGAGAACTTTACAGTATTCCCATTATGATGTGAGAAGGAAACGCATTTTGACTCAGTTATGGATTTTGTGGGACAATTTTGATTTTTTTTTGGCCAATTGACCCCAGAATATGCAAAATGAAATGAGCTAGCACATCAATCCGCCATCCTTGTGTTCCCTGGGAATGTAACACGAAATGTCTTCCTCTTCTAATGAAAAAAAACGGCTTGAGAATGAAGGCAATATGATGATTACCTTTTTGGGTCTATTTTGACCCTTTTTGGCAATTTTGACCCAAAATTTATAAATTGGATGGCTTCCATGATATTCACTTAATATGACACCTTGAAGGTAAATGATAAAGGGAGTTATAGCTGAAAATATGTAATTGGCGGCCATATGGCAGCCATCTTGAATTGATCATGATGTGAACCCTCATTGGTCTTGAAACTGGACTTAATTGATTACTTGACCCCAAAAACATATGACTAGAAACCAAAATTATTATTATAGGTTGAATATGAAGGGAGTTATCAGCGAAATATGTAATGGCGGCCATCTGGACGCCATCTGCATTTCTCAAAACCCTCAAGCAGGTGGACAAAAGTGCACCCGGCAGATTCTTAAAAGAGACCCCTCCAGCTACACAAAGTCAATCATAAAAAGAAACTAATATATACAAATTTTGTTAGGTTCAGTCAGGGTTCTGCCTGACCTAAATGTCAAATAGAGCTGTGACGTCATCAGCATACATTGTGGTAAGCAATATTGTGGTTCCGGATGATTGATGCGATACAGTATTTGTACAGTAGGTAAAAGAGAGGACCACGACACAAACCCTGAGGAAGGACCGAAAGGGAGATGATGCTTGTTTGAAATTGCCATCCCAATGCGCACACGAAAAGAGCGGTTCTGCAGGTAAGACCGAATCCACTGTTAAGGCAGTACCTTGAATTTCGAAAGTATCTGTAAAACCTATCCAAAAGAATGGCATGATCAACATATCCAAAGCTGCAGAAAAAATCTAGCAGCACAATAGCAACTGCCTTATGTTGTGACAGGCATTGAGGATATCGGATGCACCGCAGAAATGCCGTTTCAGTGCTGTGTCGGTCTTTTGTAAGCTGAATGAAACTTCTTCATTTAAGTCATTTGAGGACAAGATGACTTATTCGGGGCACTCATATTTCTCCATGACTTAGACCAACGCAGCTCATATTTGAAACAGGGCGATAGTTTTGAGCACCTCTTTGTCTAGGAAGGTTTTTGAGAATGGGTGTCACGGCAGCTTCCCGGAGCGTAGCTGGGAAACACCAAGTGCGGATAGAACTTGTTAATGATAGTGTTAATGGCTCAGCCAGAAGTGCAACATTCTCCTTAACGTAACACCAATGGATGGTGTCGAAGTAACATGATTGTGATGGAGTTGAAATAATCACCTGGGTTACCCTCTTCAACAGTGACTGGATTAAACTCATACATTGGAACGGTCTCATCAAGTATTGTCCCGCTGGGATCATCATGCGAGGTGGGACCCCTGGATACTTATCAAGGTCCCGTCTGATTTTGTATACCTTGTCGCTGAAAAACCTGCAAATGAGCTACTTAAGTTCAGTCGCTGAATTACAGTTAAGAAGTTGTTTAGTTTTGGTTTTAGAAGCTTATTCAGAGTAGCAGACATGGTTTTGTTGTTAGCATTTTCTAATTGTTCATCTGTATAAACCTCCCTTAGCAAGATGAAATTGAGTTTACCAGTCACTGCTGATTTGTACAGTGTATGCATCAGATGACACTATGTCTAGTTTTACCCATTTTTCTCTCTAAACAAGGTCTACGTTCCACGGTATGGCATCATCAATATCTTTATTAAAACCAAGGGGATCGTGGTCTAATAATGCGGGAACGCTGCTGAGGAGGTGCATGGGAATCGAGTACACACTAATTAAGAACTCCTCAAATTTTAACCAAGCACCTCATCAACTGAGGCCCGTCAACGAAGGTCAAGACTGCCACTCACCATGGAGAAAATGTCATTTGAGAAAGATTCCCCTTGTCAATATTCTTTATATTTCCTGATTGGTGCACATAGTATCTCATTAGTGGTGATTTCGTGGCTGCTAATCGTACAATTAATCAACGATGATCAGAGCCTAGCCCAGGCAAGAGGTTCCCAGCCACCCAACACTATCAATCTTCTAATACTACTACTCTTTAGTTAATTATAGTTCTTCCGTTCGGAGAGAACTTTAACATTATTCCATTATTATTGTTGCGAATAACGCATTTTGACTCATTTATGGATTTTTGGACAATTTTATTTTTTTTTTTGGCCAATTGACCCCAGAAATATGCAATTGGAAATGGCTAGCACTCAATCCGCTCATGTGTTCCCGTTTGGGAAGTACACGCACATGTTCGCTTAAACGCTTTAGAATAGAAGGCAATAAGTGATTGATTTACCTATTTTTGGACTATTTGGACCCCTTTTTTTTTTGCCATTTTGAACCCAATATTTATAATATTGAATGGCTTCCCTTATATTCACTTAAATATGACACCTTTGAAGGTAAATGGCCATATTCTGATAGATTATTTTTTTAAGAAGGAATTCATTTCGACGGAGTTTAACCTATTTTTTTGACAATTTTGACCTTTTGGCCATTTTGACCCCAAATTTATAAATTTGAATGAACTCCATTATATTCACTTAATAATATGACTCCTTTGAAGTAATGGCATTGGTATGATAGATTATTTGAAGAAAGAATGCATTTCGACTTATTTAACCTATTTTTGGACAATTTTGAAACCTTTTGGGGCCATTTTTAACCCCAAAATTAAAATATAGAAATGGCCAACACCCCGATACGCTCTTGTAATGTATGCCCCATGAGGATGCAAATCCACATGGATGGATGTTTGTCACAAATTACGCGACGTCGACGACGCCGGACACGCGACGGGACGGTACGTCCGGTCACAACTTTTCTGAGCACTTTTTTGCTGTAATGGCCGGCCGTTTATATGTAAAGTTGAATCAGTTTGTTTTGTAAAATGGATTACATCAACTGTAAAATATACATAAATTTAAATGCAAACCTGCTGGATTTTACGGGGTTTTGTCGGCAGAAAATTGCTGGGGCCAGGATGTTCCTGTAAAATTTACAGTATTTTTTTCCTTTGTAAATTCACGTAGGCCTATTTATCGGTATAATTGAAGATTTATCGGTGTATAATAATGTTTGTTACTCATTAAAATTCTTAATAAAGGCTTCATTTTTAAAATTTTGTCATTTAGGCCTGAATATGGACATAAAAATTTCAATTACAGCCAAATTGTACTGTAAGTTTTTACAGGATTTTCCTGTATTGCACTGTAATTTGTTACAGTGTACTCAACTTAACGGTCAGGCCATAACTTGGACCATACCTCTCCAGACTGGATGAGCTTTATGTACTGTTCATTCATGCTATTTGGTTACCAAAATGCAACAGCACTTTTTGGCAGGAGAGAAACAAATGGCAGCCTATCACGACCTTTTTAAGTGAATATGTTTTTGTGTCACAAATTTGTTGTAATTCATAGTAAGGAAATCAGCCAAAACAATGCTGTAGGCCAGAAAATATACGACACAGGGGACTAGCTAAAATCTCAGAAATCAATAGGGGTAAGTCGGGTAATGCAGAACACCATTCGATTGAAGCCAATAAGTCCACCGTAAAACAATATTGGTAAAGATAACCTAACAATAAAAGGGTAAGTAAAAACAAATAAAAAGTGTAAGTCAAACTCGACATAACATGTTTTATCTGAACTCAAACATGTTAGAAAAGAAGTTATGTCAAAAAACAAAAAAAATGGCGTCGTTCGGGATACCCGACACCTCACGCTAATGCCGAACGTGGTTTTTTCATGGCAGCACTTTGGGATAAAAATAGAATTTGGTTTCTCGCAACATAAAGTTATGATAATTAATGTATATATTGAAAAGTTCGATGAGAGTTTCAAATTAGTAGATGAGATGGACACACTATATTGGTTTGCATGAAAGGGTCGTTCGGATTACCCCAAACCAGGTGATGTTTATAATCTCGTACTTTCATAAAACTTCTCATGGACTTGCCCCTGTTGTACATGTTTTATTGGAAGGAACCTCGTCCTATTAAAACTATTAAACCCAGTTCTCTCTCTTCTGGTAGATGTGATATATTCATCCGAAATATATGTTCCGAATATTAATTTCACTAAAAAGGTTTTTTGTTATTCTCGCGAAATGTGACGAGATTTTCCTTTTGGTCAGTTTAACATTGAATTAAGTCCAAAGGAAGCTAACACCATAGGTGGTAAAACGTCTCCCTCCTGTCGCAATATAGCGAAATCGCTGAGTTAGGGATTACTCGCGTTAGGGATACAGACTCTCCCCTAAACGACTCCACGCCGTGCAACTTTATAGCTTCTTAGTCATAAATCTTTTCTTATCGGGTCAAAGCAAGGAAGTTGTTACATGACTGAAGATTGAGTAAAGATTGGATAATATTACCCAGAGTGTCACCCCACACCCAACCACAACGTGTATTGGTAATAGTAAACTCCTACTTATTATAGGCCTAATACTAGACTGAGTATTAAAGGCGCATAAGAACAGGCCTAACGGCTGGAAACATTATGTTAAACAGTCTCCCCCCCCCGAGGGGCAGAGAGGATAGAGCAAAAGTTGGGCTGCATGAGGCTCAACTGTGTATTAAACACGATTATAATGTCTCGCGTGCATGCAGTATCATTGCACAGCATCAAGAATTTCCTGAAAAATATTTGACAGTTACAAGTTGTTAAAATCCTGATGAGAGGCGTATGTGGTCAGATTATAGGTTTAGGAGGTGTCATGACGAGACCCGGATGCTAAACGTATTTCCCTTCACCTACTTGGGCCCCGTTTGTGGGTGGGTCCGTTATCAACAGTGTAGGTATATGCATAGCTTTTGGAAACTACCAAGAAGTCTCTACCGACGGAAGTACTGACAAGTGATATTTTCGCGTGTGTAATTTTTCGCGTTCAGCAATTTAACATTTTTTGCGTGTTTTTAAATTCGCTCTTTTCAGCTATCCTACATAGACTACACACAAATAAACATTTTCGCAGTTTTTAATTTCCGCGCTATCTCAGAAGTGCGCGAAAAGCGCGAAAATAATGTAGGGCGCGAAAATTTTCCACTTTACGTGTTCGTGCCTCCTATTGCTCAACTTCAAACTTAATGAAATTTTTGTCAAATACTTTCTTCTAAACGCGTATTCGTTTAAGTTTAAAATTAAAAGTTGTCTTATTTAAATCTGAACATGTGCGTTGGTTTTACAGTTTTAATGTTTTTAGAACAAGTTTCTGTGAAATCGCTCGCACTTTAACTTGTAGACTGTTTCCATGTTTCTTCTAAACGGGTTAATAAGTGTTTCAAAAGGTGACACAAACCTAAACACGTGGCTTTACAGTGTATCAAGTTAAAGATTGTTAAATGTTAGAAAAATATAATTTCAATTTGGTTCAGGTACAAATCGAGTTACCATAGCAACGAAAAGTTGGATAACTGTTAATATAATCTGACCTGATTTGTGTTAACAGATATAAGAATTTCCGTTTTAAAAGAGAATCTAACATTTTGCCCTGCATACATCCCTGCACCATGGTCTTGTTGGTTTTAATGTTTATTTTATAGAAATGGCCTGTTGTAAAAAAGTTGTTGATCAAAAATGGGAAATATTTACCCATGTTGAATAAGAGTTTTCTTATATACTTACTCTCTAAATGTAAACAAGTGAAAAGTTCACTCCCCAAAAGAGTGAACTCTTGTAAACCACTCGAAAATGAGTGAAAAGAGCGAATGTCCACTCAAAAAGAGTAAAAATCACTCCAAAAATAGTGGATTTCCACTCATTTTCGTGTTGTCCTTCGTTTCACTCCTCAAAAGTGTTGTCCTTCGTTTAACTCCTCAAACGAGTGGAAATCCAGAATTGCCAGCCGAAACATTGAATGCGGGGAGTACGGTATGCTGAATATAGTGTATAACTAGGGCGAAGGTGGGGGGGGTCACCCGCATTTTTGACCAATTTGGTGGTCATATGTCATTTCTACACAAATTGACTTCTAGATGACCTTTGACCTTTTGGGTCACTCCGAAACCCTGAAAAACAAAGGCCAGACTGCCCTACCCTACCTTCATGCACTCCAAAAAATGTTGAGTAAAAAATGTCACAGCTCTCAGTTAATCTTGATTAAAATCTTAGTCAAAGTTGAGTAAACCTTACACAAAGCTGAGTATATTTTACCCAACAATGACTAAGCTTTAGTCAACAATGAGTAAGGTTTACTCAACTTTGACTAAAATTTTACTCAACATTAAGAGCTGTGACATTTTTACTCAACATGAGTAAAATAATGTTTACAGTGTGCCAAATATCAGCTCCATTATGTCAAAGCATATCGAAACGCATAGCCGGACACGCGCCGACAGCAGATTCTATTTTTTAGTATATGAATTGAGCTGAAGATGGCTGGAACACTTTTGGTCATATGCATGGTCTTTCTCCTGAAACGCATTCGTTAGACCAAATATCACCAACGAATGAGGATGAAGAGAACTTTCGAAGGGTCATCTGAAGCGAACGGCGTAAAGTTATAGGCGTGTTTGATTATTTTCCTCGAGAATTACTAAAAGCTATTTTTAACCGAATGCAAATATTATTCTACGCAGAGATTTTCGAGTTTAGCGGAAAATACATGATTAAAGGAAGGAAAGCTGTTGAGCGAGAACTTATGACAACATATGATTGAAGTATGATGAAATATCGAGAAGAGCCAAAATAAACACGCACTAAGACAAAATAAAGATTTGAGAGTCTCATCTTAATGTATAACGTCGGAAGCACCGATTCCTGTAAGAAGTACTTCCTCTTCCGTGTAAAATACACGCTGTCTTAGAGTTTGTCTTGCCCTCTCATCTCAGTGGTACTATACCGAACAGCAATATGAGTATAGGCCTATAATGGCCAACACTAAGCTTATTTGAAATCTTAGCGCGCGATTATTTCCATTTAACCAATATTAACCAAAAGTTTATTTTTTTAATCATTTACAAGTTACTTGTTCGGTTGTTAGTATAGTGCAATTGGAAAATGAGTGCGCTGAAACACCATGTGTATGGCAAGTAGGCCTATATTGCCAAATAGAACAGATAAGCATGGTTTTTCGTCGATAAACCTGGTTTTTCAATCGAAAAACCAGGTTTATTGACGAAAAACCAGGTTATCAAAAACTATGACAATCGAATTCGAAAAACCTGGTTTTTCGATTGGAAAACCAGGTTATCAAAAAAACTATGACAATCGAATTGAAAAAACAAGTTTATCGACGAAAAACCAGGTTTTTCGCTCGATAAACTTGGTTTATCAAAAATTATGACAATCAAATTCGAAAAACCTGGTTTTTCGATTGAAAAACCAGGTTTCTCGGTCGATAAACCTTGTTTTTCGAAAACTATTACAATCGATTTCGAAAAACCTGGTTTTTCGATTGAAAAACCAGGTTATCAAAAAACTCTGACAATCGAATTGAAAAACCTGGTTTTTCGATTTGAAAAACCAGGTTTTTTGATCTAAAAACCAGGTTTATCGACGAAAAACCAGGTTTATCTGTTCTATTGTGCAATATACTTGCCATACATGTGTGACCTATACTTGTACGCCATGTCAAGCGCCATTATAGCCGCGTTATGTTAGGCTTATCTTGAATGGTGCGTTACAAAGGGTGTTTTGAAACAATCCCATAATGCATTGAAGTGTGCCTATACTGTACTAAACATATGTCAGTACCTATAGGGATAAAAAAAATGTTCAAAAAGATTAAGAACCACAAAACATGTCATGCTCATGCTAAAAATTACCCAATAATAATGCTTTGTGGGCTAAAATGAGTATAAAAGTCAGGGTTTTTGTGTATAATAATAGGAGTTTTGTGTGATAACACGACCGTATTGAGATGAAATTTCCCCATAACTGGAATCTTATAATTCAAGAAACCATGCATAATGTATATAATGTATGTTTGTCCCTTGATCACGCCTTCAGATTTTCGTCACAATTGGACCTTCAGTTTTTCGTCACAACTGGACCTTCTAATACAGGGTGAGTCAAAAAGATTTACACTCGTTTTGTTTAATTTTTTCTACAGTAGTGAAAAATCTACTGAAGATATTAACTATCACATACAAAACAATATTATTTCACCTACTAGAGAAATTTTAAATTTTGATTTTTGAACTTTGCATTGAGAAGTTATGTTAACTTAAAGATAGGTACTCATTTTTCACTCTGTCCACGGAATCACTGGCAGTTGTGGAATATGTCCAAAGAGACTTTGGATGCTTCTACTACAAGGACATATTACATTTATTTGCTTGTTTTGATACGTTTGTGTAAACCTTCACAAATCATATTTTCTGAAATCATTAATAACATATACCCATTATGGAATCTTACACCCAAACTTTAAAGATTATTTCAAAGAATGTTCAAAATTGTTCACATATCTCTTCGAGGAACTTTGAATGCCAAATGTAATATATGCAAAAACAGAATCCTATACAATACAGCGGTGTGGCAGGAGATTATGTCCTCCTGTCTCCACAGTCCGCCAACAATGTTGAACAATAGCATAGGGCAATCGATTCAGTTGGACTTTTCACGAAACATTAGTTTCACGCGTTTTCTTTTGTTGTCGTTTATGGAGCACCGGCCTACCGGACAATATCTCCTTTTACAACCGGTTGACCCATATTTTTTCATGACACCTCATAATTCTGGATGGGGGCTGCTTTGTGCAGAGTAAATATCGTAAAATAACACACATTCAACGTCCATCTTGGTTTTTTCTTTTCTCTTGATCTCATTCTTTCATAGCCCCTTCCCTCTCTTTTCTTACTTCCTTGCTTTCCTTTTCCCACTTTTCCTGATTTATCGGCAGTTTTAGTATTTCCTGGTCAAGACCCATGGGAGGAGGGGGAAATTGTCCTTCCCCCGTTACGCTACTGTCCATTGATTGTGTTTGAAATATTATCAACCACCGTTGGTACGGATTATGTAATTGGTACGTTAGAGAAAAAACAAGTTATTAAGCCATAGATGACAGTAACACAATGGTCTTTGCGGGCTGCTGTGGACGTTAAGGTGGCGTTTAAATCAGGAACTTAGTCAAATGGCCAGTTTTTAGTTTTTTCATGTTAAATGGCTATCAGGGCCGTCGCTAGACAGTTTTGCAGGGGGGGGGGTGTAAAGTGAAGAAATGTTATTGCTTGCAGTAAGATGTCCTTAGAGCGTAGTGAGTGAATTAAAACAATACAACTAACGGCGCGGTCGGGGCCTACTAAGGGCCTTTGAAAAATGGTCCTAAGTAGCTGCTCTTACACACCATCTTTTCTTGATTGTTTGAACTGAACACATCGCAAGTGCCCTGACACAAACCGGGCGCAAACCGGAAAGCCTGAATGGGGGGGGGGGGGGGGGGGGTGTGGGTTACAGGGGGCGCTTTAGGGCCCGTGGCGGGGTGCAGGGGGCAGAGCGCCGCCATGGGGTCCAGGGGGCGGAGCCCCGGTAGCTCTTGGACTTTAGCTATTCAGAACCTTCAAAATGACCACTGTTGGAGGGGTAAAGAGTAACCAATTAAAGTTAAAGACCCGAGTAAGCTGTTCTAACTTGCTCACTGGATGGGCAGTGTATAATGTTAAGCTTGTATGCCAAAGAGAATGATACTAGAATTACTGAAACCACTTAAAAGTAAACTTGACTTCGCATTTGTATCTAAGACCTGATAAAGTTCATAGTTCGGGTGTTCATAGCATAGGGCTTATGATCATTGCAAGATCTATGTTGTTCGAAAAAATAAAAAAGTTAAGGTACCAAGCCAAAATCACTAAAACTCGTTTTTAAGAATTGAATGATCATGACTTTATTAATACATCAAACAATTTAAATGGATAGTATTTTACATATAGAGTCAACTGTTGATGATGCATTTAAAAAATAAGGTCTCAAGTTGTTAAAATAAACTCTACACTTTCTAATTTTAGGCACATAAATATTGGTATCCCCCAGGCGTGGATTATCCTTACGCACCCTTTTGTTTATAATTGTTTTTAACTTTGCCTGACATCAGTTATATGTAAATGTGTCATGTATGCTGATGGACACAACTCTTTGAAAACGCTCATCCGACCCACTAACTTTAGAAACTGACTTAAAAGAAATTTAGACAGGTTGCAAATTGTTTTTAAGTCTAATCATTAACTTAATTAAAGAAAAAAGCTTATGAGTTTGAGAAACACGGCAAGCACTAACAAATTAAAAAGATTTCCCTTTAAATATGATAATACTGACTATTGACATTGTTGACAATTTAAATACTAGGCTTGTATGTTGATTCCCATCTGTCAGAGTGGCGCATGTAATGATATGTAGTCTAATATTCACAAGATAGGAGTAATTCGTAGAGTTTTGTTAAATATTTCTTTCTTTTAATACAGTTAAGTTATTAGCAAAGCCATGGTTTGTCACATTTTGACTATTGTAGTCCTGTATGGTCAACCTTAACCGATCATCAACATAATATCTTAAAACACTGCATAATTAAACTTGCTCGTGTTATCCTCAGTGCAGACATCAGCCGAATCCAATAGACCAAAATGAGGCAGACCTCCTTGGGATAAACTTGAATGTAGATGGAAGCAACACATCTCTTATTGTACTTTTAAAGGTCTTAAAGGAATGCTCCTGGTTATTATAAACATGCTTAACTTTCACTCACTAAAGACATGAAAATATTACTCTAGTAGATTCAACCCATCGTGTCACTCTAGTACTTCTTCGAAGGTATTGGCAAGAAAAATGAGGGATGTGCCAGTGGATGAAATAAAAATTCCCCACGGAAACCTATTGAAACATGTAATCCGAGAGCAGAGAAAAATCAATTCGATGCTAAATAAAATCATCAGGATTTTAAACACAACAATAGAACTAATTAACTCTTCAATACATTCTGACTAATCGTAGTTGCTTCAACGGTATTCAAAGTAACAGGAGAGTTGAATGCTAATGACTTTTTGAGCTCCCGTGCTATGGATAGTAAGGAACACAAAGTGTTTGCCCACTCTCTATTAATCATGAAAGACCAGATTATTTTAGTTCGTTCATGAAACAGGTCGAATCGGGCCACATATTCTGCCTCTCTCCCAACTAATCGACCATATCCAAAACTTTTCCTCCGGCTGACCCGATGGTGTGAATCTACTATAGAAGTCACAGCAGTAATGCCTTAAAGGTGCGTAAATAATGGAATATTACTGCTGTAGCGCCCACTTTCCATTATTAGAGATGCCGTGTCAGTGGAACCACAACCTCTCGGCGGATATAAGATCCATTGCTCTGACATGCAGCATGAATGAGTTTAGGAGTTAAAATTTCAATTTTGGTTGTTTAGCATTACCTGCATTCTCTGCATTTATTATTTTCACAATCTATTTTAATTAGTAATTACTTGTAGATTAACTTTATGTATCAAGTATTGTATATTTCCTGTATTTGTCAAAAGTCTGCAGAAATCTTGGAGACCTAGTACTGTTGTATTGAAAGAGTTTTCAGAATAAAGAACGAATTAAATAAAAAAAAAACAATAAAATAATTGCATTATAGCGAGCGCAATGTCTTTAATTAGTGTGGTGCAGGTGCAGAGCCCTTCTGGGGGTTCAGGGGGCGACAAGTCCCGGAAGAGATATGGATTTAAGTATTCAGAACCTTCAAGATTACCACTTTTTTTGAGGGGTAAATGGTAACCACACTTCAAGCAAAGACTGCTGGTTTTCTAACTTTGCTCACTGATGCGGGACCAGTATAAGCTTTGACCGCGGAAGGGGAACTAGGCCAGGAAAGATTAATGAAATTTTTGTGTACCTAGAAACTAATTCCTATCAAAGGTTTTTCTTCACAATGCATTTCTTTGAAATACCCACAATGACATACCAAAAGTCCGAGAAAATCCAGGCGGTTGCAGAATATTGTCTAATTGGCATACATCAAAAATGCCGCCCATTTCAAAGGACCTTTGCTCATAACTCATGGATCGAGGGTCGTAGAGATGTAATGTTGGCGTCTCTACCCATGTTAGTGGGGTGTTCTAGAAATCAATAAGAACACAATAAACAATGTGAGATGAGTGGTTTAGGCCTTTATTTGCATATAAATCCATATGCTGCCATTTTGTTGACTTTCTTGAAATTAGTTATGTGAAATTTGGTGTCTGGTGTCCATGCCTATGTTATCAAAGGAAACAGATTATTAAGTTGTATAAAGACAACAGGACTGCAAGCTTGAAAAATGTCTATTTAAATATTTGTGGATTTAAAACTTCTTGATCAATTTTCAAATACAAAGAGAGAGAAAATCTCTCAAGATTGTATACACATAAAATGATACATTAAGAAATGACAAAAATCCTGTTGTTCATTTTAAGCCTTTTCTTGGTAGCTCACTGACTTCATTTGCCAAAAAGTAAGAGAATTACTGAATCTGCTTTGAACAGCATCAGAATATGAAAGTTTTTCTTTACTGTCTATAAGATCAAGACAAAGATTTTCATATGTAGTAGAAACCTCTAGTATGAACGTTTAGTCCATGCCAAATAATGTCGTTTATCTGACTTGAACAAATGATACCCAAAATATTTATAGGTTGATTTTGGTGATTAACAGGCCATTCCATCCATTTTATCCCTTCGAGGGTGTCGATGCTTCTGGTCACTTTTTTTTTTGGAAAGCGATTTATGATGAAAGCATGAGGTAGGAAGGGTAGACCAGGAGAGGTAGACTAAGATTTTATTATGAGGTAATGAATATAGATAAGTGCTTTTTCAAGAAGATTTAATTTTCACTTTGGTCAATATCAACTTAACTATACATGATAAGACTGAAATCCGAAAAGACATTTTTTCCGAGGAACAAGACAACTGTCATTTAGCAAAATGCCACAAGTAGTGTGAATGTGAAAAAGCAAACAAAATATCAAAAAAAAAAATCACCCAAAAACAAAAAAAAACAACCACAACCAACCACCACCCCCAACACCAAACAACACCACCCCCAAAACCCCACAACCAACGCACCACCCCCCCACCCCAACCACCAAAACCCCACCACACCCCACCCCCCAACCAACAAAAACAAAAAAAAAAAAAAAAATTGTTTTTTTTTTTTTTTTTATTGCTACTTACAAACTTGAATTTCAAGTTTTTTCAAAAAAAACGTTTTTAAAAAAAATAAAAAAGTGAAATTTTTGTCAATGCTGTAGAGGAAAATATAGATCAGCCCAAAATTAATTAATACCAGACGGGATTGTTAAAGTGGATTATATTTTTGAAGAGGATGCAAAATGTGCTATCTCAACAGGGTACCCTGATTGTATTAAACATTTAACGATTGCGTTAGTTGACCTGTACCTCTAATGTTCCTTATGTTATTTATCCCAAACCAGAACCTTCTCACGTTTATATAGACACCCAACATTGTAAAAAGATACGGTAGAAACGGGTGTGAAGTGTGAAAAAATGGAACAAAGATAAGTGACCAAGCTAAGACCTTTAAAACGTTATGTTTTTGCTAAATAGGCCACACTTCAGGACTAACATACTGCCTAGATTTAGCATATGTCGCAAACTCTTTTTGTCCTTTTAAATTTGAAAAATTATAACATAGTTTAAGATTTATATGTACAAAGGCTACTATGGAAGAAATAGGGTATGTTGCACTCCCTCGAGCTTTTCTCCTGTGAAAAAAGCTTTGTTGACTTGTGTCGCCAAATGATTTTAAGGTATTTTTTATATCTTTGAGCACCTGTTATTGAAAAAAAAATCGGACCCACCACATTACCCGGGAAAGGATAAGCACCAAAGGTGAAGGGATTGGTGAAGCCTCATATACCTTACTATGTTAACATTGCGTACACATATATTTGCCTCCTTAAACAAAAGAGTTTGAATGTTGTATAAACTTCATTGTATTAGTATGTTAATTAGGTTTTTGTTCTTATGTGAGCCCAAAATTTATAATTTTCCTACACCTTGTACACAAAACTGATTCACATAAGGACCGCGTTGACATTATGACAGCAGAGAAGCAGACTGCTGGGAATTTGGTACATATTTGGTTATCACTGGATAGTCCAATGATGCAAAAAACCAAGTTCACAAGGGTGGTGGGGTGTCCGCTGTGGGTTAGACATGGTACCAATAACCTGATTAGATGATGGTTAAACTATACTGTCATTATTGATAAGTTTGCTATATGTAGATTAGAATTAAGGGCCATGGTCCGATTGCTAATAGCCTCGTTCCCCATAACCCCAGATTTTGACCGGAGGAAGTGGTCAAACGTTTGGTATATGTAGAAAGCTACTATTTATTTTTAGGGCACCCAAAAGGCTATTGGTTGGTTGTTATGAGTGAAATATTGATTTTACACCGTTACTCTATGGGATTACAACATCACATTTTCATCTCTCACATCATAATGGGTTGGAAAAATTATTGGAGCGAAACTATACGAGATCGGTTTGGGCTGAACGCCATTCTATCAAGATGAAAACTTTATATACTTAAATAGGGGGTCACCTTTGAAAATTAATGGTATCAAATGTGTCAATTCTCACGGCCGGAAATTGACCCTGACGCAGGAGATGATTCTCATGGTTAAGACTGGTATATGAAATGGACATATTGTTCAGTTGTTTTGTTATCTTACGAATATGTGCCATATTTGGCAAGTGAAAATTGCACGATCTTAGGGGATGGATCATATTGTCACAATTATTACACGTGGGTTTTGCTTTTCTTGTCCATTTGGATTTATGCTAATTAAAGGAAGAACGGTGTCTTCAGCATTCCAAATATGACAATTCACATTGCAATAATTGATCTCAAAATATGTGTATAGACACAATATTAGAATTCCTTTGTGACTCAGATTTAGAGATGAGATGTTGGGAAAAAAAAAACTCATCAACAATGGCGCGCCATTTGGATTTGAACGTGACAAATTAAGGCCTGAACCAAAATCCTTATGCTATTGTAATGTCTAATTGTATTCACAAAACCTTGAAAACAGGGTATAGGTACCGAAAATATTGTGCTACGAGTCTCAGAACCGAGATATTATTGACAAAAATTATCAAAATGGCGGCCATTTTGAATTATACAAATTAAGGCATATTTTAACTCGGATTCTCGGACTTTAGTATAGCCATTTTAGGTACATTAAGCAAATGCATTGACATGCAAAAAACCACTTGTAGCAATTTGTTCCAGTCACACCCTCAATTTTCGTGAGACTGAAACTCCTACACATTGATAGCTAGAACCAATGCTTTAATGGATGCCGGTGCATGAGATGAGCCCCTGCGGAGTCGCGGGGGCGGAGCGGGGCGGGGAGGGGGGGGGGGACCCCGGAAGCTCTTGGATGTTGGGCTATAAGAAGGTATTTTTGAAGTGTTTTAAGTATAGTAATTAATTCAAATGATCAGCCAGTACACGATAAAAAAAAATGTAAATTTTACAGTAAAATACTGGCAGCAATTCTGCCAACAAATACGTAAATGTACCGATTACTGTAAAAATAATTTAATCAAACGTTTATAAACATATATATTTGGTGAGTATTACAGAGATTGTGAATGGTGGAGTGGGAGAAGAAAAAAGAAACGGCAAGAACAACTTTCTTTCCCTCTCCCTTCCCCCCCCCCTAACTTAGTAGGCCTACCCACAATTTTTTACAGTGAATATACTGTAAAATTTAAAGGTGTTGTTAAAATGTATTTACATTAAACTGTAAAATATCCAGTAAATTTAATGAAACCTGTAAAAGCTATATTTTTACGGGGGGTTTTTTGTTGGCAGAATTGCTTTGCAGTATTTTCTGTAAAATTACACGTATTTTTCCCTGTATATGTTAGTACTTTAAGGTGCTGGTTCCGCATTTGTTGTGAATTGTGTTCTTTACTGGATATGAGAGCCTGCACTTGCACATACACATATCAGTACCGTGGAAAAAACTTGCGGTTTTGATGCAGTAGAAGCAATACTGCATGTTGCAAATCCCTGTTCAATACTGTGCTGAAAAAAGTGGTTAACCACTAAAACGGCGGTTTTTGTTTATATCTGGGGATGAAATGATTCGAGGTACTCAATTCAGGACGACAATGAGAAAAAAAGAAAAATACGGACTTTAATTCTGATATCAAAATCGATACTATTCCGGGTAAATCAGGGGGGGTCACAAAGACGAACGATCGGAACACGCCCTTGAATGGTATAATTGAAAATTAATGTAGGTATAATGAATGTGTACTCATTAATTCGAATATAAAGTCTTCAATTTAGATTTTTCATTATAGGCCTGGAAAATTGGACATTAAAATTTACAGTATTTCATTGTATTACCAAATTGACAGCGTAATTTTTTTTTTACTTATATGTAAGTTTGGAAGTTTTACAGTATTTTCCTGTAATTGCACTGTAATTTATTTACTTAATTAATTTTATAAGTTTATGGTGCTGGGGGCTAGGGATCGATTCCTACCAATTTTTTTCTTGACTACTTCAGCTCCCCGACTAAAATTCCCCGAATATATGGTAGACCAACTGGGGAAGGGCCCATGGCCAATAACAATCCTGAGTAACCGTGGTTAGGCTTGCTTGTGAGGGGAGGAAGCCAAATATTTGTATGATATTTGGATTTATGAGTCTGGAGTTAAATCTCATGCGTTCGATGTCGTTATCCTTTTGTTTAATTCTTACTTCCCCTTTCTCTCTTTCTTTTCTCTTCTCTTTCCTTCTTTCTTTTCTCTTTCTCTTTTCCTTCTCTCTACTTCCCTTTTCTTTCTTCTCTTTTTGGGGATCGCTGGGGGGTGTTCCAACCCCACACCCCCCATGGCGACGGGCCTAATGGATTAACTGTTTCGTTCAATATATTTTAACCGAATCTATATATATTTATGTTTCCCTATATTTTGTTCATTTTTACTTTTACTATGTATGCCATTTTGACGCCCAAAACAATTCACATGGGATTTGAAATGCAAAAAGGGGCGGGTAATTTCGCGTATTACGCATTACGCGTCTGTGCTATTCGGCGCGAGCGCATGTAATGGAACGCCACAGAAAGCTTGATGCATTCAATTCGATATGAAGCATAGCCCATGGAACTCTGTATGACAATTGTAAAAGGGTGCCCACGTGAGAGGCTTTTGCAAACGGAATGGGATTTTAATTTTCACGATTATTTGAGCCTCTATAAAATATGAATTTTGATCATAAGTATCCAGATGAAGTAATGTGCCTGTGCCAGAACCGGTGAAGAATAAGAGATTGGATGAATGAAAACGCTGTGTTTTGGAATAAGGCGAATTTGTAGCGAAACGAGACAATATTGTGGACAAAATGGCGATTTTATCTGGTCACTTCGGCGATAATCGTGATTTCGGGTCCCAGGTTACTCGAATCTATCAGCAACAGGAAAGAAATGAAATGCCATAAGTTAGAGCATATTCAAAATCTAGGGTCGGTTCCCGGTACTTTTAGTTTTGCATTTTTTGGTTTATTTAAAAAATCGTGATTTATGTTCAACTTTGAACAATGTTGGCGTTGTTCCAAATTGATGATTGAAACACGCGGATTTTGGCCTTTTCTGCGCCAAAAATTTGTAATAGTGCAGAATTTGAAAAAAAAAGGGGAAATAGCCGACCACTTGAACTATGACTCTGGAATACAAAAACGAACAAGGCCAATTTTATAACATGTCTATATTTTTTATATAGGGACACCAAAAAAAGGGAGTGAAATCACATTTTTTATGATTTTCTCAAAAAAACGTATTTTGGGGAAAAATATATCATATGGGATTCCTGAGTCATTTCCTTCTCAAATATGTAACTTTTATATATGTTGGGAAAAACAATCAAAAAGGAAGAAGATACGGCAAAAAACAGTTACTCTGACTTAACAGCCACCTTAAGACAACCGTTATGCGTTACTATGGGCAATAATGATTTTGACGGCTTTCGTATTTACCCACAGATATAGAAAAGGAGATCCCGGTCTGGCCGCCCATGTTGGTCCGGCATGGACGCGCTCTTGGGGGTATTGCTAAATGTTCGCCAATGCCATTTTACGTGTCTCGGACTCTTCGTTAGCGTATCGTTGGCAGCGTCTTTTTTTCCAGCGTTACTTGCAATGCAACGCGTGTCTGTGTACGCACCGCACACATTCGTTATTTTTCTCCTTTTCATGATGTGGGCCCCAATTGTATTTGCAGTCGACAAAAAATGGATCGTTGTTTATTGTTTATGATAATTATCAAATGAATATATGAGTTCACACTGTAGAGAAGCTGTGATTGTGCAAGGCCCGACCGGGCTTCAGTCTGGGTGTCGAAAGCTTTTTATCATAACAGTGGTATTTATTGTCTAGAGTGGGCCAGAGCTAATTTACAGACGTTTGGAAGGGAAGGGAAAAGTGATATGAAGAAAAGTACAAAACGAAGTTAGGCAAGTTAAAAAACATATACTAGTTCTCGTCCTCGCGCGCCTGCGTTTGGCTGCCGCAATCAAAAAAGTTTTGTTTTCTTTTTATTAATTTCTGTTTTTTTTTCTCGACATTCAATCGAAAATCGAGTTTAAATTTAACATTTTAGTTCGCTAAATTTGTCTCTCTTCTGAGTCTATTTAGACGTACGTCAGCACAGGGAGAGTCTATGAGGCCTGCAATAAAAGTCTATGAATATGAAAAGTAGTCAATTTTTGGGAAGCTTTGTTGCCTTTTGGAATGGACCATCCGCCATCTTGGCGCGGCAATTAAAAAAAAACTGCCCTCCTCCTCCATTTTTCAAAAAGTTAGGACGAGAAACAAAGTTTTTTTACTTGGCCCTTATGTCAACACTCCTCATAAAGTTGTGGTAAAGCACAAAACCACTCGAGCAAGTTGAGGTCCTCAAGTATATAGAAGAGGACCGGATTTAAGCGAACAAGCACTGTTGAAAAAAATGGTAACTGTTTACAGTATACAGACGTCCATTTCTGCCAACCAAAATACGCGTAAAAGCGTCAGTATATTGTAAAAAAGAATTTTAAATCATTTAAAAACATTAAAATGTCTTCGTTAAGTAATTATTACAGAGTTTAAAACATGTATAGAATTAAAAAAAAAATGACGCCCAAAAATGTAGAACTTTTTTTTACATTGGGTGACCCGTAAATTTACAACGTCTCGCCCATTCCCCATGCTAAAATAGACCAATCACACCACACCCTGCCCTAAAAATTTGCATTACCGTATTTTGTTTGACAGAATGGATGACTGTATAATACCGTCAAATTACATTTTCCTGCACTCTGTATTGAATCAAAAATAGTATATTTGATATTGGACAGTATTTTAAAATAAAAAGAGCGACCGTTTTAAATTTAGTCATAAAGGCTCTCTGTGAAACATTTTAACATAAAAATACACTTCCCAAAATCAAGACAAAACTTTTGTCAACAGCCGTTTTAAACTGTATAATAAACAAAAACCTGGCTGGATTACGGAAATGCCCGTAAATTTCCCGTTTTTACGGAGAAGTAAGATAGCTGGTTTTAATTTCAGCATTTATTTTCAAATTGATATGTCAATTTATGCTCTTAATTGGGAGTGTATAAGACATCCAGTAATAATATTACTGTGTACATGAAAACCAGACATTGCTTTCACCAAAAATAAACACACGTGGGATCGGATCCGTAAATATCATCATCATAATCATGGCCATAAATATAAATAACACATATTTACCCTAATTTTAAGGCATTGTATAAACCATTTATTATCAAATGCAGGTACGTCCTTTTCCAGTGTTGCTCTGCTGGAGGGCGATTGGACGTGTTGTTAACTGGGCTATTCTGTATTAAGATATTATTGCGAAAAAAAAATCCTCCAAAACAAGCTCGGTGGCAAAGTGGGCTATAATATAACACATATAATCTTTTAGGATTCATTGTTCATTTATTAAGGTGGGTGGACCCGAGCGACAACATCGCCCCACCCCCTCCCCAACCCCCACAACCACACTTACTCTATCAAAACTGGAGATTTTGTTATCAGAAGATAGAAATTGAAATTTATCTCGTGATCCCATGAAATTTAAGGCTTGTGACGAAATGTTTCAGTGTTAAACGTTGTGAACAAACAAACGCCGTCAAATGTGGCGACACATTAAAAGCACACCACGCCAATTAAAAATTCATATTTTTGCTACCTACTATTCAAACAAACTCGGACGATTTTTGCCCAATATTTATTAGTCTCGTTTTGAGTTTTAATAAAATATTGAGGACATGACTGCGTTCACACCCAATATTTGCAACTCTTACAAAACCAATAATATGGCTAAATCAATCAGATTTTATACCCAAGAATTGTATTCATAGTTTGGTGGCATGTGAGGGAGAAAACATTTTTGTCATCATAATTGTTTTTTTTAATGATCCCCATCAGGACACACAATATATAAAAGAGCACAATTACAATGAGGGAAATATTTATTTGACACAACTACGCCCACTGCTCTAACCATTACAATGTGATCGGAAGGCGGAATTTTAACACCGCGAGCACATTTCGATCTTGTGCATGCACAATAATTTACGCAACAACTGCGGTTGCGTTAGCTGATGCTTCACGGTTAATACGCACAGGACTGCGCTCGTTCCTTTTCGCGTGTTCTCGGTTAAAAACACGAATACCCCAAAATAGCGCGCTATTTGTGGTGACAAAAGATTTTGTACAGGCCGGTAATAGCAGACCGGGATATTCCTTTTCTATATCTGTGAATACCATATCTACAATCTGGGAATAGGTAATTTTAATTTTTCGATATTCTTACCAAGAAAGTGATGTAATGAACTAATGTTTTTCAATTGTATAAAAAAAAATTTCTAACACTTGTTTAAAATATTTTAACAGTTTTTGGGAAATCGAGTGTAAATGTTTTTGACTCACCATGGAGAAGGGCCAGTTGTGCCGGAAAAAAAAACTGAAGGCGCGCTGATTCAAGGACAAAAGACACCAAAACACAGCCTGAAAGTTTTGTTTTAATTAAAACACTGTTTGTTTAGTAAAGCGTTCGGGGGCAGACGATAGTGTGACATTTTAAATACGTGTCCACATATATTCATAATGGTCAATTGAACTTGGGTAGATAAAACACAGTAAAAATTGGTTGAAAAATAAATTTCGGAAACCGTTGACGTGGTTAACGGCGGCCATCTTGGGATTTTGAAACAACTTAAAATATATAACTTTGCGCGCAGTTTGTTTTCAAACTTTCCAATTATCAGAAAGGCATTGAAATTTGGTATAGTATACCTACCTTTTAACCCAAATGAGAGCTTTTCTAAAAAAATAGAACGAAAGTAGGTTAAAAAGCTCACACAAATCATTAAAAAACTCGTTTTCCAACAAAAATTAACATTTTGGTGGGGAGAAAATTGGATCTTTTCAAAAGCTAAACAAAATTTTAGAAAAATCTCGTCATTTGGATTTAGGAACTAGAGAACGCCAATCGCAATATCCATTCAAAAGTCATGCAGCTCTGCTGTCTATAAGTCCTCCAAAAAGCCTGGCGCAAGGTTAATTTAAAATGCGCGAAAAGCACAAAAATGGCAGAACCAGAAATAGGCCATTTAACTGAAAATGCCTATTTTGCTTAAAACTATATATTTTAAAGAACCTATTGTTATAACATAGTAAATATGAGAAACATACAGATCATATGAAAATCAGGTAAAAAATACTTTTAAGTAGCGAAACACTGCAAAAATAGTAAAAAAATTAATCTCAAAACATAAAAAGACACTATTACATGTAAAAGGATAGGAAATTACAAACTCGGTTGAATTTTGCATGTAGTGCTTCATTTTAATTGAGCACCATTTCGTAACGCAAAATCGGATTTGAATGGAGGGGGAAAAAAGCATTTGAAAGATAAAAATTTCACCTTTCTACTTATTATTATAAAAGTGGAAAATGCCATTTTTACCTCTATTCATGGTTAGCTCTTGCTGGTATCACCTTCAAAGGTCCAGGAAATGAGATGATAAAACCTACTACAAATCTTTACGGGCATTCCATTCCAATAACAGGGCCACAAAAACAGATTACACTAACAGTGACATCATTAGTGAAACTATTGATTTTCAGCAGTGCCATGAATAGATTACACAGTCAACCTGGAATTTCTTGGACTCTCTGAAAATCATAGTTTTCAACTATGATGTCCATCACCCAAAAAAAACCCAAAATGAATGCGTTCTCGTCCCTCCTGTAGACTTGACACAAACCACACAAGTTATTGATTTTCCTGAGGCCCTTTAAATTAAAAAGCGTTATAATAGACAAGTTAACACTTAAGTGCCGCAAGCTAAAAAAATTCGTTAGTGCCCAAGGGGGGGGGGGGAGGCTTCCTAGGAACCCAACCAAAACCACTTCCCGTGGGGAGTTTGGATTCATGCACTAACACAAATAAATGGGGGCACGTAGAACAACATACAATTAGACCACATTAAAAATGAAAATCCGAACCCTTTGACCTAGGACCTACAGCCAGTAGAAATGGTCACTCTTCGAAACAGATGGGTCGACGAAATTTTCATCCTCAGCAACTACAATATAAGGTTTTGAACAAAAATAATTTCATAATAATCTTACTCTAGAATAACAAAATTAAAATAAATCATGCAAAATATAGCCAAATTTATACCATCTTGTATTTTATCAGAAACTTCAAAATGCCTTATTTTTCAATAGAGTACACAGGTAAGAGCACGGCATGACAAAATTAGAATTGATGCTATCAGCATATAAAAGCGTTATTTGATTTTTAAGTATTATTAATTATTACTAATACCTCCTAACGGTATATATTAAGCAAATAAATCCAAGATTTAATTACTTAATTTTTTAATTAGTAAACATATCTTGTGATTCTGTTCACTTCCGTGAGGGCCAAAGGGGGGCGGGGGGGGTTCTTAGGACAACCTAATATTCTAATGAAGCCGTGGGCGGATTTCGGATTTAAATTTTTTTGTATCGGAAAGCGTATTCATAATCAGACAATTACAAAAAAACGCTTGAAAAAATTGATTGCCGTAACGAGATCACAAAAACTCAAAATGTTGGAGGCGGGTATATGGCAACCCCCCCCAACTTTGCAACTGTAAGTGTTAAACAGCACGTTTTGTAAACATGTTAGGGCCTGGTTTCTTGAAATAGGCCCCGGCCTGATGTTACACACTGGGCAATTATATCGGTTAGAGTTGTAATAATATGGGCCATAACGATTCCAAGGAATGGATTCGCAGGCAACAAAGAAGTGACGTAGGATGTTAACCGCCGTCTATACCGTACCGTAGTTTTAATTGTTCAAAGATGCTTCCAAAAAACCCAGACACTTTTGATTTATTGATGAAAGCGTTCCTGTGAGTTGAAGGGCTGTAATAGTAATTGACAGGGTAAAGTCACAGCTGATTAACAAAGATTATCGTAGGAGAAAGCATCCTGGACAAGGCCTTAAGAAAACATAGTTTTGGGAAGTGAGAGAGGAGGGGAAGCTTTCAGGAAGAGAATTAGCAAAGTTTTGTAGTCTGTGGAGCTAGCTGCTGTAAGATATGACAAGAAAGTTTTAAAAGGTCTGAGATCAAATGAAGCCATAGCTGGACAGGTTCTGCAACGGCAGCTCTCGATATAAACTTGGTAGGAAAAGCATGTTGCATTTTACAAAAAAAAACTGATGAAATAGGGGGAATTAAACGGGAAATGCAATAGGTTTAAACCGGGGGGCATATGTGTAAGTGCCCGGCTTCCAAACAGAAGGGTATCATGAGAGAGGACTGAAAAAAAAAATAGGGGATTTGGGTGAGAGTCCGCCCAAATTGCACCAAAAGAGGACTTTCCAGATGACAAATTGCAAAATTTCAATAAAATGGGGTCTTGGGGATGAAATCTTTTTGACAAAGTTTTTCTAAAAAAATAAAGGTCTTCGAGGTGAACAATTCTCCTTTTTTGATGACATTGGTAACAATGTTCACCAAAAATATGGGTTTTGGTTGACATTAAAAAATATGGGTCTTTGGGGTGACAACGATGCCCCTAAACAAGGGGGTCTTAACAGCCTTACATACGCTTTAAAGAATGTTCTATCATTCCATAATAACCACCCCAACCCATACAAGGTGTGCATAGTATTATGTGTCAGCCTCTAACAATTGTATGTAAGAGTTTCTAACAATGTTATTTGCGGAAGTAATAAGACAAAAATAAGTTCATGATTCCCTATATGAAATTGTTCAATATGTCAAGTTAAATTGTCATGATATTCTATGTTTTGCAATAAGTATTGTCAGGGAATAGTGGTTCTGATATTTTATGTCTGAAATTAGCTTCAATATTGCCATGCCAAGAGGGCTAGATTAACGCTGCTGATTTTAAACAAATCACATGGCCAATTGTTGAAGAAAAAAGTTTGTTTCAAGTAATATAGGCGCCGACGCCCATATGGGGTCATATAAACCGCGGCTGTCTCTCTAAATCGTAAACGAGTGAAAAGTCACTACCCCAAAATAAAAAACTCTGAAACCACTCCAAAATGAGTCGCGTTTGTACTTAAAAAAGAGCGAATTTCCATTCAAAAAGTTTGAAAAGCACCCCAAAATTAAAGAGGTGAATGGACCACTTCATTGAGGAGTTAAGGTGGATGGTCCATGCGCTCGTACGACGCCCTCAATTTGATTTGTGCCAACGCGACAATTTTTGTATGCGCACGTCTGGATGCAACGCAAGCGTCTAACAGGCAGCACGGCGGTCACGACGTAAGTGTCCAGCTTGATGTGGCACCAACCAGCTCACCAACTTGCCGTGACCCCAATGTATGGGGCCCGAATCGCGGTGCACGAGCTAATCAATTTTTTATGCGTGAATTGACATATATGAAATAATTCAGTGACGAATATTCTTGAAATCTTGAATCTAGGTATGATATCAAATTATATTAAAATTTACGGAAAAACAGTTTTTTTTCGATGTTTGTCGACCAATATTTACTATATTTTGCTTGCACTAACACCTAATATTGAAATCACCGATGCCACATATTAAAATTACAGCAAGACAGATTATTGTTTAACTTTCGTAAAAGTTTCATTTTAAGTGGGAAATTGGATTGAGAAGAAAAACTAGACCACGGTGAAATCACGGATGATAGGGTGTGTTGATTACAACAAAACACTCAAATTAAGCTAATCGGTGCTGTAGCGTGCGAATGGTGTTATTAAGTGTGCGAATCTAACGCGTCTGTGCATGCTGCGTAATGGTAAAATAATTCGCTGCTTACGCACGTAATGCACAACGGCGTGCGAGCCGTTTTGTTCATTTGTTTGTTTCGTGTAATTAGAGGGAAGCATTTGAATACCGTCAAATTTTGGTTGAATCTTGCCTACTTTTGAACCGTGGTTTCATGCACGAAAAATGCCCACAAAAAAGAAAAAAAACGCATGATAGAAGCGCCAACGTCTATATTTTAAAAAGACCATGCTCGTAACATTCAAAACTTTGGGAAGAAAGTTAAGACCACGGTTAGAAATAGCTGTCGGAATATTCTTGAAATACATGATTTTCATTTAAACGTTAATTCATTTTAAATTTTGATTAAATATAATCAAGATATTTGATATTAGCTTATAGCCAACCTTCTACACATTACATATTGGCCATTCACTCTGGTCTAACCAACATGCAGCCGAGTATATTTGGTTCAAAACAATAGGAAAACGACACCATTTACGATTGGCAAATCTTGCACAGAAGCGTGATAAGAAAACGGGGTCAAAACGGTCGACATGGTGACCTTAGTACTGACTGTCTAAGTAATTTTGTCCAGGGTGAGTACTATTTGCGCCACATGCATTTACGCGTAAAGCTAAGAACAAAAGTGAGATGCGTTTGTTTATGTAATACTTGTATAGGCTTTCACCTAGAGCAAAAGCATAGCGCATGCGCGAACCGGGAATTTTTAGATACCGGAGGGGACCGTTTTTAAACGTAAACAAAGCAAAACAGTTCTACTGCTAAGCCGAAAATATCGCATAATTATTGTTTTGCAGCACGATCGAACAGAAGTCAGGGTGAAAATAGGACATAATTTATAGCTGTGTGCAATTTAGTTACACGGCGAAGTTTGTTGAAATACAAAAGAAAGAAATGTTTTTCTAAAAGAATAACATTGATATAAAAAAAATAAAAAAAATAAAAAAGTGCAAAATTTTTGCGTCTTCATTTTTGAACAGACGCAAATCTCGAAGCCATTTTTGGAAATGTGGCTTCAAAAATTATTCGACTACATGCTACTATTGTTCGTTAATAAACGTAAAAACCTCGTGCACAGGTAGCCTGTTAAAGCGAGTTCGGGATCAAGAATTTGATGATGGGCCGATTCGCCCAGGCAATTGTAAAGTGCCACGGCAGCGCTAATCCGTGTTTAATACGGCACTGCCTGTCATCCGTCCATCTCGCCGGCTATCTACTACTACGGCTGATGATTGAATTGATAACTGACTTCGAGGGCATTCTTGTACATATCAAAAGGGAAAATCATCAAAGCCCAGTTTTGGGCTAACAGAGGGAGGAAACCCGGGGTTGACTTGAATGTCTAAATTCAAGGCCAATACTTAGCCTCACTTCAACTAGTTTTTAAAGTTTAAAAACCTATAGGTTCTAGTCTGTCGATTGGAACTTCATGTCTAGGCTAATAGTAACATAGTGATACATCCATACTAGTTGACTAAGGACTAGTCCAATCCATAACCCAGGTCTATTGGCAGTAACTATGGTACAGGGACCCCTTTATCACTGTCCTGGCGTGGCTGGATTGCCCCACAGTGGATATCGTGAAGTAAAAATGAATCTGGTGTTACTCAATCATTGGGGTTGCCAGTCACCTGGGTCACTAAACGGCCCTCCCCCTCCAGGGCTGAGTTTGAACAGAAGTCTAGGTTAATGCAACTAAGCTATGTTAGTAGGGGGGGGGGGTGGGTTATAGTATCAGTGTATACTAAGCTAACATTTAGGGCTAATGTACTAGTCTATGTGGCTTAGTGTAAAATGCAGAGGCAAAGCGTCTATATGTGATCAGCAGCCTCACAGATAAACGCAATGCGCCATGTTTATTTTGTTGAGGTTACCAAATTCATCTCCACAGACACGTTTATTCCGTTGAGCTGCCAATTTCACTAGAAGACTACTATAGGCGTTTGGCGCTTTTCACGTTCAACCCTAGCCGGTCGAGGCGGATGCTACTAGTATTGGTTATAGCATCATCACACTCCAGGGCTATGTAAGCCTAGGCTGGTGCAGGATGTTACTATAGTGCATTAAGCTTCCATGAATCGGTGACTTCAACAAAACCAGGCATTTCTTGTACGGCATCACTTTTGTCCAAAGTTCGTAATTTTAAAGCTTTGCCACTTGATATCGCACTTACGTTGCTGAATCGAGGAAGATCAACAAACTACATGGGAGCATCGTGCATACTAGCCTAACAGGCATCCGGTGGTTTATTGTCCCAGCCTAGGCTGAGTCAAAAATGTCTAGTCATAATGTTTGGCTAGTCAACGTTCATTAATCATTAAAAAAGTTCCCATAGTCAATAAAGTAAAAGGGGTTTTCGCTAGTCATTGGCAAAGGTTCGCTAGTCAATTGGAAATATTGACTATCACATAAATTTTAAATTTATCATATCGATTGGTTTTTTTTTTCCTGTTAGTTCGCACAAGTCAAGTAGACCCCTTTTCGTGGTGTGCGATGCGGGCAAGAAATTCGGTATTTCCAGCACTGCCTGTATTAAATCAGGGTCCTCGACTCTGATAGCAAAACCCCTTTTATGATGATACATCATTTTTGAGCATTAACTTCACATTATGGCTTAATAACATTACCTGTACACACAACTGTGCAAAATTGAAAATTGCCAGCGGGGTGTGAAGGGAATTTTGTACATATTGCTGATGGAAATTTGCACAATGTTAGGGTACCCTTAAGGAACGAGCCAGTGCAACTGGGGTCAGACAAATAGCGTCCATAGGAATCAGCATAGAGTAAGGTATTAAAAAAAGACGATATCTACTATACTCGCGCCTATCCTCAGAAGCATTCCACAGGGTAACGCACAAAGATACGTCGATATAAAACGTAGGAATGCTCGATATGCAAAAACCTATTCGTTGGGAATGCCTGTGGAATCAATGAGTCTGTTAACTGGCTCTTTGCCTGATTAGGGAGTAAAGTTCTAAGTGTGGTAGGACGGGGAGTTCCGGGCTGATGGGGCAGCAAACCGAAAGGATCGCTCCCCAGCAGATTTTAGAGCAACGCGAGGAGTTTGAGTTTTTGGCGATGAGGAACGGAGTGATTCGGAACTGTGGTAAGTGCCAGGACAGAAGAAAGATAGAGGCAGGGGCCCTTCAAACTTCGACAACTAAAACACACAGTTGTAAATTTAATGCGATAAGTGATGGGGAGCCAGTGAAGCCCTGGAGAATGGGTTTTATAGGATCATATTTGGTTTCTAGTTATTAGACGCGCACGGAATTCGAATTCTTTGTAGTCGAACAAGTTGATCCTTAGGTGATACCAGCCAAGGTTGAATTGCAAAAGTCAAGACGAGAGTATAATGGATTGACATGCAAGAGGTTGCGTTGTTGGACAATATTGACAATAGTGCCAAGGCGTCTCACGCTAGAATAAAGAACGCAGACCTCGCTATGGGGCGGCCATGGATAATGTTTTGGTCTAATCTGACACCAGATATTTAACTGAGCTATGAAAAGAGTGGTCGAATCAAAAATCGGATGGTATCCACTGTCAACTTTTTCAGCCTAGAAGCATTAGCAACAGTTTAAAACCTCTTGTTTTCAGCTGTAACCCATGCTGCTTTCAAGTGCAGCAGCAAGAAAGATAAGGATTTTTAATGAAACGGTTGAAATTTTGGTTTTTTGTAAAAGGTTCATTTTGCCGTCCCCACATCATGTCCAAACCGTCTACATTTGGGAAAAGGCCACTTTTGCAGGTCTACCTCGAATTCATAGCGTGGGCCTGGTGAAAATGACAAACATCACCTCTGGATTTCAAACTTCTTTTCAGTTGGACCTCCTCACTGGGGTATGTGTTGCATGGATAACCCAAAATGAAGACTTTTATTACTAGTGAGGCCTAACGTGCAAGTCTTGCTGTTCTCCGAGGATAGTTTGACCAGATTGTAGGGTTAATATTGCACAAAGTATACCTACTTTAGTGAAGTTTTTGTAGGGGTTTTTTTTGTCAAATTTCTGTTCACTGCATTTTAAATGACTTTTTGGGGGGATTGGGGCATGCCAAACAGACTTGGGCACATAGAGCTAAAAAGCCCAAATTGATTTTAAATCCAGAGTAGTAAATTTTTTAAAGTTCCAAAGTTGGTTGTTTTTGTGCAATTTTTTACGCTACTTTAGTATTTATGATTTTTTTTAGAAACTATCATTTGGTGCTCAGGATACCTTCTACGGTGCTGGTCTGTTGTTCAGCACATCAAACCCAATTGAAATTACAAATAGCATGCACTATTTTTCAGTATACACTGTTTTGTAAGTTGTAATTGTCTTTGAATGGAGCTCTTGCTGTTTAGCATTTTCTTTTTCAGTTTTTGGTGTTTTCCCAATATTAAAAACTATGAAAGCTATGAACCCCATGCGTTTTGTACTGTTCAGTAATTTCTTGTTACACATCTTTAGAAGCCTTAGTTACTTATGCACACAAATTCAGATGCCATTTAAATCAGCCTAGCTAATTAGTGAGTTTAGATTTGCTGCTTTGCTGTTTGAAATTTATTGTGTTTTTTAGAGTTGATATAGGAAAAAGAAAGGATCAACACACTGATAGGTTCCACATCTTTTACCACTGATCTGTTTTATGTCCCTTTTATTTCTGCAAAGGAAATTGGAAGAACTCATTTTAGATTCAGCCTTTAAGGGCTTGAATTCTCAAATTCTCTGCACCCTGCTCAATTAATGTTATCCTTTTCTCTCAATTTGATGTGGGTCTTTTGTATTGCAGTCGGGGGGGGTGTGCACAAGTAGACCAAGAACAATCACAGAACAAACTTAGTTGGCACATCTTCAGTTTTTCATTAATTTTGTGCCACACACACCCACTATTATCACGCCAAGACGAGTTATTTTGTATGTAACGCTTGAAACCTGATGGTATAATGACCCAAATAACGACATGATGTTCAGGGAGCTGGAGCTACTAAGGCCTGACGGGGTCCAGGGGAGAGCCCCAGTGTTTGGTCGCTGGGAAATGCCATGCGTTTTTTTTTTATTTTTTGCAATTTGATCCTTATTTTCAATGTCCTCTTTTCTCATTTTTAGACTCCCGGCTGCTTCATCCCTCCGCACCCAGCTGCTACTGCATGTAAGTGGGCCCAACAATTTTGTCTGTGATTGTAGATTGTGCTTAATGAAAGGTTGATGTAGTCATCATTTAGGGCAATGTGTCGAATTAAACGTTTTTTTTAAAACACAAAAACATGGTCAGGCACACTTATTCTTAGAAACTGAAAGTTTTTTCCAATATTTTCATGATTAGCCTAACAGTAGGCATAGCCACTGTGTAAAATAGTAATAGTGCATATTACCAATAACTATTTGTGAAAAGGTAAGGGGCAGGATCCACAACATTGTTCCCCCCACACTTAATTTTAAAAGTTGAATTTTTATACATCTGAACTGCCGGGGGGGGGGGGTTCTTGGGTTTTGGCCGGTACCCATGCTTTGTTCCAAAAAAATAGGACACTGCAAATGCGGGACTACCGCTAGGGTATCAAATTCACAATATCAAGTTCTAGTCCCGCTATGGTATCAAATTCAGGTAGATTGTGACGGCTTATTGAAAAACATGGGAGAATTAACGTTAACATGTCAGTTAAATAAAACCCTGCAGTGTGTAAATTTCTTACAGTATAAAAGGTGTTATTTTTTTCTCGATATTTGGTTCTTTAAAATGTATATTTTTTATTCACGTATTGCAAGCATGTTCCCGCTAGGGGTATAATTTACCGCAATTGGTCCCGTTAGGAGGTATATTTTCACCGAAAACGGGTAAAATTTAATTGATGCTGGTCCTGTTGGGGTATATTTTCACGGAAATTGGGTCCTGTTAGGGGTCACTTTCAGAACCCCTGGAACGAGCATGGGTACCCGACAAACCCTTTAGAACCCACCCCCCCCCGGGCTGCTGTTAGTTTATTATCCCATGTGCAGGCCTACCTAGTGCATTCAGTCGCATCTGTATGCACCGAGAGAAGTGACATGCACCTGTGCAAGTTACTTGCACCGAGAGAAGTGACATGCACCTGTGCACCTGGATGAATTCAATCCTGTGTGTTTATGGCAGGATTGTATGGCTTAAAATGTGGCGTCTGTTTTTGGTGATTCAAATGCACCTAGGCTAACAGCCGGAGCTACTAGCATGACTGATGCACATCCTAAGGGGGTCCTTTCCTAAATCAAGGTTTGCCAGTCCTAAGGTTATCAAAATCAGAAAAGGGTTTGCTAGTCATAGTAAAAAGGGTTTGCTAGTCATATCAAAATCCCTATTCAAAGGTGTTAGGGTTTAGGGTTTAAATTTAAATTTATGACTAGCGAACCCTTGTTCAATTTAATGACCACGAAACCTCTTTTATTGGCCCTAGACTAGACGATTTTTCTTTTCTTTATGAACTCTATGACTAGCGAACCGTATGACTAGGGAGTTTTACACAGCCTACTAGTCTAGTGGTATTAACCCTAGATGTATGTTCGAGTGCTTGTTAGGCTAGTATGTACCAATGCTACTATACCATCCTAGCTCTAGTGCATTATCTTCCTCAAGTCAGCGACGTTAGTGAGATATCCATTGCCTAAAGCGTTAAATCCTGAGCTGTGACGAAAGTACCTGCCGAACACACCATTATGCAGGCACCAAGAAATACCTGCCTGATGTTGACGTCACTGAGTCAGGGAAGCCTAAATGCATTTTAACTATAGCAACTAGTAAGCACATGCATCAGCCAAGGCAGTAACCTGGATATGAGCCTAGTTTCGGGTGCACTGAGGCAGTGATGCTACTATAAAGTATAAACCTTTACCAGTTCATCCCTAAATATTAGCCTAGTTGCACTGATGCTACTAACCTCCTAGTTTTAGTAGCCTGCTTTCTAACATAATTAGCCCTGGATGTGTGGGTGTGGGGATGGTTTGTGACCCCTGAACCACAATGACCCTGAAGAATTTAGCACTTTATTTATGCCTTTATATTTAGAATATTACAGTTGGGTCATTGTGTACAAATGGTGTGGCTGTTTAGTGACCCGGTTGATTTGGGGACCCCAATGACACGGATTCGCCATCCAAAAATTCCACTTTTGGCTCTTTTTTTCATCTACGGTCCAATTTTAGACATTTTGCCAAGAAAGTCCCATTTTGGGATCAGATGTTCAAAAATTAAAAAAGGGGGTTAGGTCAACTTTTAAACCCAAAAAGTCCCCTTTTCGAGTTCCGCACCACCCCAAAATAAATCCTGCTTATGTCAACGATAATTGTAAGGGGTTTATTACTATTGTTACTATTGCACTGTTTTGCACAGAAAAAAAAGATCCAATTGAAGGGAATAGAATCTACAGGATTTAAAACTAGAAGTTTTTATCACTAATGCAAGTACATAGCTGCATGCTTAGACCAAAGCGAGTCATTAGCTCCTTGCTACACAATCATGCTGCATGTCCAACTTTTAGATGTCCAAGATGCCCTCGAAATCCATGAACATTCACTCAATTCGTCATCAGCATAGATAGCAGGATTAGGCGGCGGAGGCTTCGGTTGTAAACTGCTCACCGTGATGACAATCCGTTCCATATCCCACGCGCACGTATATAGCACCGTCGCGTGAGCATTTTACAATGTCTGGCGGAAACGGTCCCAATCATCAATTTTTGATCCAGAACTTCTCTTTAAAAATCAGGCTGCTGTTTGCACAGGTTTACGTTTAAGCATAGTAGCATGTCAGTCCTATTATTTGAAGAAAAATTTTCAAAAATGGCTTTGACATTTGCGATTTTGCTGTTGAAAATTGAAAGGCGAAAAGGTTTTGCACTTTTTTTCGGCACATTTTTCAACTCTACTACATGGTATAAAATACTTATTTTCGTTTTATTCTCACACAATTTCGCCGTGTAACTAAATTGCACACAGCTATAACATGTAGGTTTCTATTTTCACCTTCATCTCAGTTCGATCTTGCTACAAACATTAATAAGGTGTGTTATTTTTCGGCTAAGCCAGAATAAGCTTCATTGCTTTGTTGTCGTCTCAAAACAGCCACTTCCGGGATCTCGAAATTCCCCGTTCGCGCATGCGCTATGCTTTTGCTCCACCGTTATAATAGGCTTAGACTGTCCCAGACCCACCCTAAAGTCTTTGTGCATACTTTCAAAACATTTCATTTACACTGTACAGCTCACCTGTAACAATGCTAGGTACTCATGATGTAATATTTTCAATATTGTAATTTTTAAGTTTCACAATATTATGTTCTTCCAAACACCGCCCGTACAAGCTACATAGCCTAGTAATAGTTTCAGTGTCCCTTGTGCCTTCTGTTATCTTCATCTCGCCTGTGGGACCTCATGCAAATGTTCTAATTAATAATGGGAGGGGTGATCTGATCACTGACATAAGCCTCAATTTGCGCACCCCTCCCCCATCGAAAGAATATCCCCTCTTACAGTAATTATCTTTAGCGGCATCCATCTAAGGTAAGAGCAAGATGGAAATATCGTTTCTTTTGAAAAGGAAGAAAGTATAAGAACTAAACTAAACAGATAGAGACGCCATACATATCAAAATAAAATCTACGAACGGGAAAGTGGTTGTTCAATTTTTTTAAATGCGTGTTTTTAAAGGCATAATGACTACAGTAATAACAAATAAAGAGACAAAGAGAAAGAAGACATATCAAACTTTCGTTCAAAAGAAACAGAATTAAAAGATTGTAAAAAATAATCGTTTTATTAAATTCAAATTCTAACAGACCGCGTGTTGATTGATGCTACGAGAAATAATATAAGAGATCCTTTATAACTTGAGCTTGATGCAGATAGGACTTGTAACAGTCGCCAAGTTTAAATGTTGCGTAAACTTTGGGGCGCCTTTTGGTACGCGCGTCGTTTACACGCGTCTCCATGCGTATATATACGACGCTTTGCCACCGGTGATGTCGCAAGGGTGTTTTGAAATCACAAAAAACGTGTTTTCTTTTTAAATACACGAAAAAGTAGAACCGTGACCCTAATTTTTTTCTTAGTAATGCGAAAGATTTTATAAATGCGCAACTTTTATCAAATTTTCAAAAAAATTTATCGAGCCGATTTTTTGTAACAATTCAAAACATGTATCAAAAAAGTGAATTTTTCACATATACTGTGTACCAAATTTTTATGCTAAAAAAGCTTAAAACAAGGTCTTTTGGATGACTTGTTTTTCAAAAACTATACCGTGACCCCATTTTTTTATTTTTGATATTGATTCATATCGATGAATGCATGTTTACACGAATCTTGGAAATGTTCATAGATTTTATCATGGACCATCCACCGTAAACAGGCAACCCCTTTGGAAAACGCGTGGAAATCCACTCTATTGGAGTGATTTTCACTTTTTGAGTGGAAAATTCAAGCCCACCAATTTTGGAATTTTGGAGTGCTTTACAAGATTGCACTCTTTTGGGAGTGAAAATTTCAAGCGTTTACGTTCAGACTGATTTTCCTTTCACACTCGCGGTATGGATTGTATTGTAGCTGCATTTTTAAAAAAAAATATGCTTGGCTGCTGTGTTATAAGTCGGGGCTTCCGAAGCTTCAAGTTGCGGAAGACATTTTTCGGAAGGTTTGTCAAACAAGCTAGACGATGTCAAAAAGCGATAGGCCTATATGAGACCCAAACTCTTTTAGACCATAACCGTAGAGATTTGTTTTCAAACCTTCACCAAACATATTACAAAAATTATTTTAATGTTTTTACTTATTTCATTTTTTTTAATTTGATGACCTGAGAAAAAATGTGATTCTTTGAGACGAAACACTGCCTCGGAGTTTGGAAAATTTACTTAAAAAAGTAAATATAATATGATCCCAATCGTATTTATATGTTTAGGACCAAAAATTGCTACCATACCTGGTCTTGCAACTGATTTACTCCCTTTTCCCCGGACCATTTCCTGTATTTGTGAGGCATTTAGTGGGTGAAAAATTAAAAATATAACCAATAAAAACCCACATTTCGGCCTTTGATTGCGCCACCGCTGGAACAACTGTTTTTGCTTATCTATCATACCTTTGCTCTAGGATTGAGACCTTTACATAAGAAAAACAACGTGATGGTTTTAACAATTCGAATACTTTTTACTCATTACTCGTTACGGTACGGGGTGTATCATATTCACATCAACAATTTCACATCATTATAATTATTTTGAAATATAAGCAAATATTTTAATTATAAGAGTTGAAGAATTCTCTTGGGCCATACTTTCTGAATATGCATGGTGGGCCCGACAATTTGATTAAATATCCTATCTGTATTGGCAAACCCAGTGTGGGGAACTCACCATTGCCAAGCTAAGGGATGCCCAACGGACCATAAACTCCGAGGTACTACGTTTTGTCAATTATTTGATTTATTTTTATTCAATGGGACATTTAGTGGGTTTAATAATATATTGGCCGATTGAAACTTGAAGCCATACAAATGTGCTTGCCTTTTATGAGCGCAAACTACTCAGGAGTTAGATCTCTTCCCGAACTAAACAATCTTCAGGGAGGCGGGCCAGAATCCCAATTTTAACGTCGTCGTTTTTTAACAACCTCGACCCCCCCCCCCCCCCCGTTCACCTCGCTCCGGTGGCGCTACTAAAATACCAACAACTTTCATAAACCATCTATGTAATCGTTCTCTCATCATACTTTCCGGGCATTTAAGCAAAAATTGTGGAAGGGTACACCTTCAACCCACCGGGTTTAGGTACTTATTCCGTCAAGTCGAAGGGTGGGGGTGGGTTGCCACCCAAGTATAGTTTTATGGTGCATTTTGAAAATACTCTTAAAGATATGGCTCTAATACTCTAATGTTTATTTATTGTCGACTAGGGGTTGTCTTGAGGGGCCCTGAGAGCAATCTTTTAGGGGGCCCCTGTCCCAGCTGCGTACACTGGCTGACGCTTAAAGGTGGACGGTGTTCCGATCGTCTTTGGTACTCTCTGATTTACTCGGAATTATTATCGATTGTCTGACTTTGAAAAGTCCTCAAATCAATTAATACCAAAGGATATAAAACAAAAACCGCCGATTCATGTTTTATAAACATTAATAGGAGCAACGTATTGAATAGGGCTTTTCCAGTATGCATTATCTTCTACCATCAAAACCGCAAATTGTGGTTTCCACGTTCCTTGATGGGGCGTATGTGCAAATGCCAGGATCTCATATCAAGTAGAGAATAAAATAGATCCATAATCGGAACAAAAGCAATTTAATCCGCCACTGATCAACAATGACTATTTTTGCTTGCTCACATCCATATTGGAGGGATCACGCTAGGTGACGCCACAATTGGAATTGAATATTTTATTTATATTTCCAATTACCATAAAATCAAAACGGCCGTTGAAACAAAGAAGACAAAGAAACTAGAATTCGCGGTTCTTGGCGTTGCGGCTCGCTATACCAAAAATACAACGATATATATATAAGCTGTGGGCCCTCCATGACCTTGTGCACCATGACACAATTTTGGTTCTCAATTGAAGTTCAACATTTCAATTGAGGTCAATTTTAACATTTTAGGCATTTTTGAAGTTGGACCTCACATGACCCTTTGACCTTGAACACATGACCTTTGACCTCATCAACAACGATATGAGGGTCCCATGGTGCACCTGACACAAATTTGGTTCCTATTGACTTTGTCATGAGTCAATTTTACATTTTTATCCTATTTTCAACTTTACCTCATAGACCTTTGAACTCTTGACATATACTGAACTTTGATCTCATAAACATATAGGGATCCATGGTGCACTATACCCAAGTTTTGGTTCCAATTGAACGTCACCTTTTTCAATTGAGGTCAATTTAAAAAAATAACATCGATTACAATATCTCTTGGTCAAAACCCCGCGCATTTTTATCCACCAACAGCGAGCGCGCACGAAGCCCGTGTCGAACGCCGGAGGCGTGAGCCGATCGGAGCGGCTTTGCGCAAATTGGTATTCCCCTGTGCAAGTACGATGTGTCCATCAAAGTTGGTCGTCAATCGTAACACCGCCCAATTCATCTATGACAACGGTTTCAAATCAATACTTGCCAATCTCGCTGACGGTCGCCCGTCAAAATTACCATATCCCGAAAAAAGTTTTGCACGGCCTTATTAGCATACGATTCAAAGCAAATAAATAGTTCACTCGACAAATCTCTCAGTCCGAGTTGCGAGTGATTCCGTCCCTGTTATGTGAGATTAGATGGGCTAGGTGTAGCCCCCAGCTCGCAGAAATAAAAGTCCCCAGTAAAGTTTTCCCACCTTCCAGGCACAAACACACTGAATATGAACTGACTAGGGCTACGTCAGTCTTATATCAAATATTCGTACTGCTGTGACCAGTCAAAATTGCCACTGCCCAGACAAAGTATTTGTGACCTGAAATTAAAATGATTACTCCGGACCCATGTAGCATCATGCCACGCAAATGTGACGTGTGGCCAACTCCCCAAATTCAAGCCAGAAAGAAGTCTAGATGTTCCCAATGCCCCGCCAGAATTTAGGACACGCAAACCTCCAGTCTAGACGACTTAAACTCGGCAACTTAACAATGACAATTGCAAGGCACCTCCACATACTGTACATTAAGCTAAACTCTCGGCCCGCACATGCCGGGAACAATGGGCTAACGATCACTGAAACTACGTGTACTACAATACATACTACGATGACCGTATTTCACATTATAGTAATCGTATCACATCAGTACACTTAGCCTAATCTTCGCAATACGCTGGCATCGCATAATTACTCACACCGCTGACCGGGAACTTCCAGCACAGACTGCTGCTGGCTCCGAACCATCCTACAACAAAACGTCACCGTATCCTACACAAATGATACACATGCATGTAATAATTCCTACATGATTTTCACCGGGCCTTTTTCACACCACCTAAGTGTTCGCATTTACATTCCCTCTTTCGTATCAGGTATCCTCGCTGTCATGGCAGTATTCCGCTTTGTTTTCAATCCGTTACCAAAACTCAATAATTGAATGGTTTTGATCATTTCCAATAACTCGTATTCTGTTTCTGGAACTATTTTACGCGAACGTTGACATCATCATTGACCAATCACGATCGCTATAGTTTCGGAGAAATCATCCCGAAAAACAATAGTACAAAGAAAGGAAATATTTGCTAAAAGGCTTTTGATTACGACTTCAGCTTTGAGGCGGGTCCAGAGAGGGCGTACTCAACACAAATTGAATAAATAATCAAAGCATTGATAAAGGCTACGATTAAAAAAAAAGTCTCAACCACACACCATCCACACACACCATACACACCGAACAAACGGATTTCCAAGTGGTTCCTGGACAGCGCCTGCTCCAGCTTATAGCTGGCGGCCTAGCCAAAAAGTTTCTGTCTTGAGTCAGGAAAACGTTGTAGTTCATCGTCTGGGAGCAATGCCATCATCCGATACATCCATGCGCCCGTGCATTGGCCGGACCTGGATGGGGCAACGGATGAGCGCCACCAGGTGGCGGAATATTAACCGGTACGATTGGGCTGGCACTGTTGACGGTTTTCACTTGTAGGACCGTTGGAAGTTTTGGGTACCCTGATGACTATTTTCTTTGTACTTGCTGAAGATTTGCTGCTGCTGCGCTGATGACCAATAATTGTTATTGTTGAAACCCACGTGTGCTGTTGTTGTCCACTGCAATAACGTAATTAGAAATTGATTGCATGGTTCATTTGAAGTAATTCCATAGATTCGCGCTCTCTTCAATTAAATTAATTACATTTTGTTAAAAAAGTTACAAATAAGGCTGGGGCATCCCGTTAGTGTATAAACGGGAGCCACGGGGACCCCCTCTGAAAACCACTTTGTGCCATGTTTAATTTTTACCAAAACTCTGTTTATTGATGGGTACATATCCACAACCAACACAAACGATTTTGTGATTCCGTAACAAAATTGTCCCGCCGAAAATGGGAAAACACTTTCCAAGTTTTTGAATTGCCCTTGCTATTTTGTTTGATTGACGATGTCCAAGAAAATCATTAAAAACCACATTTACACCCACAATTGTACGTGTAAACAGGTGTTATTGCACAACTATGTCCGTTCTCATTTCGCGATCCCCCTTGCGTTTACTCTCTGAACAAATTGACCTGTATGCTTTTGACCTTGGTAGGTGACCTTTCACCCTATCTTGACATGAAAGTCTCTATGATGCAGCTATGACCTAGTTTTGGGGGCAATTGGATTGGGTGGTCCATGCACTAATATTTTGAAAAGGTTAACTGAAACTTTAACAGAATCGTTGGGTTCAAGAAATATTAAGGGAAATATTAGGCCTATGTGGGTACCCCTCTTATGATGGACCTCCTGCGGCCAGTCCCCGTTGTGGAAAGATTTTATGCTGGTTGTAAACAAGCTGCTGCTGTTGATGTTGCTGCTGTTGATGCTGCTGTTGCAGGTGCTGCTTTGCTTTGTTGTTGCTGCTGCGGTTGTAGATGCTTTGCTGCTGATGTTTTGTAAGGTTTCCTAAATGTCCTTGATACTGCTGA
>JAMKCH010034149.1:0-15380 GCA_023653785.1 Ophioderma brevispina
AATACTACACACTGTAAAATAATACATTTTGATCATATGAGACAATACGAACAACTTGTCACCAATTTCAACAAAATCTGAGCATCGGGTAAATTTACTCCAGGATGACCTTGAACGATTGTGGGGCTTTATCGTTTTAATTAAAGGTTGGAACCGAGGCAAATCAAATGCATATTTTTTTCTAATCATCCTTCTCCTTGCGTATGAGGCAGCAGATCTTTTTGGTGGAGCCAGCACACTGCTGTCTACAATGATGTTGATCTTTGCCCAAGTAATGCCTTCCACAATCGGTTGAAGCACAGAGATGCCAACTGGCCCGACATCCATTGATGCTTAGCTGCCCTGGTAGGAGCACATGTTCCAGACTGACATCAAGGTGCGTCCCCTGAAGGGCCATGATAAGAGCACAGCGAATCAAAAAGGCAACAAAAAAGTCAGCTTAGGCTCTAGTTGATTATCATTCGCCTGATCGAAATCAGTTACCAGGGCTCAACGCGAGGAGGTTGATAATCTTGAGCCCCAATCCTTTCTAATCCTTATAAGAAGACGGGCGCGTTAGTGTACATTAAAACCGAATTTGACTCGATTTCAAAATTTTCCCTGTAGGTCTACTAACATTTCCCCCCTTGAAGAAGGGAGAAGCAGTCTGAAAATTTGAACTCCTTCATTTTCGAAAAGCGTGGTCCCTATTGAATGTAACACAGCAAAAAAGAAATCAATTCTAGCACAAACTCCTACGGGAACTCTTTCATTGACATACCATACTACAATATTTTGTATAATCATCATCATCGTCGTCATCGTCATCGTCGTTATAGTCATAGTCATCGTCATTGTCGTCGTCGTCATCATCATCGTCATCGTCGTCGTCATCGTTGTCATGATGAATAGCTTTATGACCCACTACCTGACTATACACAATGCATAACATTCACCACATTGTTTTCTTATGTTCAGCATTTTGCCTAGTTGCAATACACGCACACGTGTGCTTCCTGAGGGAAAACTGGGATTTTTCCACTGGGAGAATTCGATGGTCACTGCCGTCTAAAGAACGATGTTGCTGTCAACGTGTGTTGCCGGCCTTCATTAAACCTGCCTCGTCATCATCATCATCGTCATCATCGTCATAATAGCCATCGTCATTGTCGTCGTCATCATCATCATCGTCATCATCATCGTCATCGTTGTCATGATGAATAGCTTTTTGACCCACTGCCTGACTACACAATGAATAACATTTACCACATTGTTTTATTGACATACCATACTACAATATTTTGTATAATCATCATCATCATCATCATCTTCGTCATCGTCGTCATAGTCATCGTCATTGTCGTCGTCGTCATCATCATTATCATCGTCGTCGTCGTCGTCATGATGAATAGCTTTTTGACCCACTACCTGATTACACAATGCATAACATTTATCACGTTTTTCTCTTTTGTTCAGCATTTTGCCTAGTTGCAATACACGCACACGTGTGCTTCCTGAGGGAAAACTGGGATTTTTCCACTGGGAGAATTCGATGGTCACTGCCGTCTAAAGAACGATGTTACTGTCAACGTGTGTTGCCGGCCTTCATTAAAGCTGCCTCCCACTGTACAGATGAGGACCTATGGTTATCGATAACCCAGTTCCTCTTACTAGAAGAAAGAACTGGGAGCCTGGGACTCTAGATATACTTCTAAAGCGAAGAGAACTCTGTGGTAAGGCCATTTCCAAATTGACAGTGTGCACTAAATCGTAAAAAATGTAACGTCTTAAAATGGAAAATTCTTTATGTATATACAGCCTACGTTAAGGCGAAAAAAATATTAATTTATGGAAAGTTGCTTCATAATCGACGTTAAGGCGAAATACTATTTCTCTTAACCTGTTCCTTTCACAGGTGTAATATTAAACTTCATTCCGTTATCAAATTCTTTCATAATTTTGCAGATTAATTTATACGAATTTCTATTTAATTAGGCAAATTTATTTGAGCTTTTCGAAAAATAATCGATCTGAAATCATTTAGAGGTTACTCAGTCACGATGCCATTCCCTCATCTCATCAAGTAAAAAAATGGCAAAGCCTTATCAGAATTTTATAATAGTAGAGGACCAGCCTCTAGATCCGGTGACCAAACTATGGGAAAACAGATTTGGAGTTCTTTTGGGGTTCCCTGATAGATGTTGAATGTTTTTGAAACAGCTACCATTTTGCATTTCAAGATCAAGACTATCATTTGTACTATTAAAAGTTTCAAAATTGACTTTGTCATGCAGGAAAACATGTAATTAAACACTTCCATCGGATAATATTAACAATATAACCTCGACTAAAAGTGCGTTAACATTTTTGACATTTTTGGCCATAGCGTCCTCATTTGAGGGTGGATAAATTTCCCTAACGTCCTTTTCGGAAAAGGTACTACCAATCTGACGATCACCGCAAAAAGAGAGAGGTAGCGCTATTTTTTCATGTGAGATCTAGGGGCAACCCCCCCCCCCAAAAAAAAGGAAATGTATGTTAATCTTTTTGCCCCTTCTCCAAAATGCCAGAACATTGAAGCTGAAAGCCCAAGTCAAAAACATTCAACCTCTATCAGGAAACCTCAAAACATCTTCAAATCTTTGTGTTCCAAGAGTTTGGTCGCGGGATATACAGGCTGATCCTCTACTCTTAAGTAGTCTAATATGGTTATATTAATTGGATGTATTATAGATGCTGAAAATATCTCTGTTAGTGAAAGTACGACCTCAAATCCTAGCTTTGCAGTTTCGTCTACATATAAAGGCGATGTTTGGACTCCCCAAGAAAAAACTCACAGTCCTGAGAAAGGCAGATCATCTGCAATTCCCACAGTGAAATCATCTCTGAGACCTGATGAGGATACGTACACTCCTGTAGAAACAACCACTCCTTATCAAAAATCAAAAGGTAGCGTGGCGATTCCGACGGCGTCATCCCGTCCTAGTTTCCAAGACCGTTAAGCCAGCAGTTACAACTTTGCCAAAAGTTTCAGGCAATGCTGCCAATGCAGATGTCACTACAGCTGACCAAGGTATTTTACCATATTTAGAATAGACGTATTTTTTCGATACGTACGTGGGTATGTGTAATACAGCGTTACACTTGGCGATTAACATAAAATCTTGCTTGCCCAACGATAGAAATACCAAGAGTACAAAAGGTCACGTGCACATTTTGGTCATTTTTGGAATTCAATAACAGGTGAATGTCTTTAGGTCTGTTCACTGCGCACTGGACCATGGTATCATGGGTTCGAGTCCCGGTGTCAAATAATCATGGAAGAAAGAGATAAGGAGGAAGCACATCGACTTCCACCGTCCGATTTGAATCTGTTTATCCATTCACCCGCATAAAAGGAAGGGATTCAACAGCGACCCTTTGATCCTAATCCCTCTGCCGCAATCGATGATCGGCGAGCATTACTGGGGATTTTTTTTAAAAAACTCTATATACGAACACGTAAAAGTGTAAAAGCATATTGCATATTACAACATGTTCCGGCTGTCTCCGGTGTGTATTTGTTAATTTTGTTTGTGTTTTCGTTAAATACGCAGTCTTTGTACATCGTTATGCGTTCAGCTTTAGTGCGCAAGATTGCCCAGTGTGAGAAATAAAGGATGAAAGTTTAACTAAAAATTTGAACGTGTTGACCCGGGGGAGCCGTCTTGGATTTTCGTTGGGCACCCATGCTCGTTCCAGGGTTCTGAAAGTGACCCCTAACGGGACCAATTTTCGTTAAAATTATACCCGGCCCCTTAATGGGACCAGTTGTGGTGTGGTGAAACAAATTTGTGAAATTATACTAGGGGTTTTTCGGTTTTTTGAAAATATACACCTAACGGTTATTTTCTTACAAGCAGTAATTTAGTTAACATCAATATACCATGCTTACTGTGCTATTTTAAATATATTTTCCACTAGTTATTATCCCAGTTACATATCCTCTCTTTTGAATTCCACTTATAATTATTATAAACATTTGTAATTGTATGCAAAATATTTGATTAATTATTGTTGATGCTGAAACAATTTTTCACTGTACTGCAATTGACTACTTACTTATTTATCATAATTGTTTTGTGGCTTCTATGAGAACAAATACCGCTCTGTTGAGTGTGAAGTTGAGAAAGAGAAAAGGAAAGTTGCAGTTTGAGAGATTTATACCCTTGGCGCGACACTATTATCAATACACCCTTGAAAAAAGGAGACTTGTACACATTTAACACAGCAATTATATACAAGAAAAAATGACAACTTGTGCTGCTACTGCAAGAAAAAACTTTGGGTTTTATTTTGCTGGGTGTGTTTAGGTTAATTTTTCCTTATTGGTATCGTTGAACCATCACATTCACAACTGAATTGTCCTCCTAGCGGGACTAGAACTTGATATTGTGAATTTGATACCACTTCTAGCGGTAGTCCCGCATTTGCAGCTAGTCCCTCATTTTTTGGAACGAAGCTATGGGTTTAACCGAACCCCCAAATCCTCCAGAAACCCCCGGGTATTTTTTGTTGTGTTTTGTGTGTTGTAATATCCCCATAACAGTTCCCCGGATATTGCTTAGATCATGCTATGGTCTGTAATTTTATGCGTCAGTGGCTCGAACTTAGGATCATGATTCATGTACTTAAACGTTTAAGGCCACACGTGTGATATTGTGTTACGTGTTTGTGTTTTTCTTGTGTGTGTTATATATATTAGTATTTATAATTAGAATTATTAATATTATTATATTATTATTATTATATTATTATTTAGTATTAGTTTATTTTATTATTATTATTATTGGCAATCAAGGCATGCACTAAAATCGAACTCTCAAAACCCCCTTTTTGGATTTTGGTTAGCCGTCCACGTAATCCCGGGGCGGCGTCGCGGCTCGTCGTGCGTAACGTAATGATCTAACTCATGTATAATTTTAACAAACACATCCATCCCCTTTTATTTCTCATTTGCGCAGGTTGTACCGCTGATGATCCAATTGGGTTAGAGGATGGAGGAGAGTATGATCTGGATGCATCGTCAAGGTTTTATTTTTCTATCGGAGGCCGGGGAAAAAACGAAAAAGGGCAGGTTTTAAACCATGATCTTATTTGGCAACCTCAGCATATTAGTCCCCTTCGATCCTGATTGACCCCCCCCGCGAGACTACCTTGAAGTGGCGAGGCTTCCTTGACCATTTTGATTTGTCCGTTTTTATACATCAAGGCATGGCGGTTTTGCCTGGTGTGACGCGCTGAAGTGTTATGTGCCCAATTATCGGGGACGTTTCAAGTATTTATGGATTTTGGGCTTAATTATATTCTAAGGATTATGATCAAAATGAATGTTTGCATGTATTATTGGTTAAGCTGCCTACAAGATATATATCGATGCTATCACTGTTTATTATTAAACATTTAAATAAATGTCGACAATTTTATAGAGCTTTCACATTTATTCCGCTTGCCACTAGAAATATGTTCAGCTGCTTTCAAAGGCCATACTCATTGGGGCGGCGGATCTCAATGGACAATATTCCTATAGAGATAATAGATTTCAAATTACTGGAGATTCCTTGCATATTCGGACGGTTGTGTGTGGCTGGTGTATTGATATTGATATGGGGTTCAAGCCCCCGGGCCATGCGGAAACGGAAACTAGTGCCTTTGTTGCCATTTACAAAATATTGTGGACCATGGTACAAAATTCCGGACCAGAATCGGGCTCTTTTACTGGAGGAGGAATGAAAAAAGATGTATATTCCGTTATACAAATTGGTCTGTAATGATTGCAGGACTTGTATGCCCCATTGGTTGGCCAGGTGGATGTCAAATCCGCTTGACGCTATTCTCTTAATACAAAGGTTGGCCCATTTATATTTTTTATGGACCCGAATATAAAAACTTGTTTTAGTGTGATCGATATAAGAATGCTGTGGGATAACGAATGGTTATTTTGCACAGTCAGTTGTCAAAGGTAAGTTATGTTGACATAAATAAAAACGCCTTAATAAATGCTGGTTGGTTTCATCCTGTGATACTTGAATTGAAACATCCATCTCTCATCTTAGATGTGAAATAATGGTATTTTAGGGTCAACATTTATTTAAAAGCTACAATATATTATATTTGTATTGGAGTATTCATTACTTTTTTCTCACTTCCGTTTGCTTCCCCCCATACCTTTCAAAGTATTTTTTAAGCACGTATGACCGAATGGTTTGGCCAAAGGAAGATCAAGTCTGCTTTCCATATACTTCCCTTCTCAGAGTCAAAAAAAATAAATTCCAACTTTATCCAGCACCCCAAGCCTTATCTTCTTCTCCTTCCAAGAATATCCTCAAAAACTGCTCGGGGGTGGTTGTAACCCACCAACATTTCAAAGACATCATGTCTGGTATTATTTAGGTCACAACTCGCCTTTCCAAAGTTTGCAATAGAGAAAGCAATATTAGGTTAGTAGTAAGCCCCGTTATCTTGAGTGTAATGGTAATTCGATCATCTTGCTTCGTTGATTATTCCGATATCTTAGCAAACTCTTTATCAATAAATGATCCGTCATTAAAAGGCTTCTTGTTCCAAAAATTTTCAGTTGAGGGATCCTGTTGATCCAAATGGCTAGTCGCCTGCCGTTTGCGGCTTCGCCACTTTTCTTAAGAGGAGTGAGAGAAAATCATATTCTTCTTATGGTCTCCCTCTACGACCAATGAGAAGCGTTTACGTACGTGGTTTTCAATACAGGCAAAAGTTTTCTCTGGAGCGACTTCTTTTATAGAGAATGGTCATTGAAGATTGTGGGTTCCATTGGACCTAATATGCCTTTGAAGTACAGTGCAAATTTTGCAAATAAAATTGAACTGAAAATAACAGTAGAAGAGTCTTAACACACTAAAAACATTTTTAGGATGTAGTCTATATTCAATTAGTTTGATTTATTATTAACAGTTTCACCTGCGAATTTATTGTTACACTCCACATCCGAATTTTTTTCTTTTTTTTTTTTTTTAAAATGTTGACTTATAGTCCATTGAGCCGGCATGTTTCTGACCTGAAGGGGGCCAAAACGACACTTATATGCAGAATCAGTATCCCATGGCCTACACAAAATGCTGATAGCATTTTTGGAATGGTAGCTATAGTCAGGTAGAGGGGTTAACCAAGGTTTACACAGGGGGAAAATTTTTAAATTGCTTCAATCATGTTGAAAAGTATACCCACATCCTGTGTCTGATCATTATGGCATTATAAAAAAGGTATGTTTGGACTAACTACAGCCTAAAGTTTTTTGCAAGTTGGAGGGTTATAGGTTTTTTTGTTTTTTTTAAAAACCGCAAAAAATCAAGTTAAAAAAGGGTCATATTTCAGTTGACAGGGGGTTTTCTTTTAAATTTCAAAGTTTGCTCTGGATTTGGAATTTAAAATATGGTTGAAATATTGGTGGGGAGCTCATAGGATTAAAATTAAGGAATAGTTTTGGACTTTCGTAAATGCTTAGTTTCAGATGTACATGTTAGTGGGGAAACAAAGGTCTACGTTTCATTAATTGAAGGGGCTTGGACCCTGTTTTCTCTCTACTTTGTTAACTCTAAGCCATTTTAAAACACACTCAAAACTATTTCCTTATACTTTTCAGCCTTTGAGCTTTAATTCAATTCATTGCAACACTTTTAATCCAGGTTGAGCAACTTTAAGAAATTGACCCATACAAACTGACATTTTTACCTTATTGACCGTTTGTTGTTTTTAAACTTAACTCCAAAGCTTTGGGTTGTTTGTAGATAGTAACAAACTACACCTTTTTGGAATTCTTATGGTTGGAAACAAATGATGGTGGCCATACTTTAAACCTGACCAGATGTTTTAAAATTTTTGACCTTGTTGTAATCCTTTTCCCCACCTGGTATAGCTACAATTCCAGGAATGCTATCATGCATATTTGGCGAGTATAGTGTACTGGGCTGAATAATAAGTATCTTGGTACCTTTCAAAATACCAATTTGGCTGGTGAAATTTCCGATATGGCTTACAGGAATATATTACCAGAGCATGGTGATATTCCTTTGATCGATCTGAATATTTTTGACTAACCATAATCATTTTGTGGAAAAACAAAAAAAATCAATCTCCGCGGGATTCGAACCGGAAATCTTTGATGTCACCAGCTTTCAAAAGCAGTAGTAAGAAGTCCAACACGGCTAATCCATTGCGCCACGGAGACGATTTGCACTGTTTTTTTTTCTATGACAACTGAATGATTACATAGCTGATGCAAGATGAATCGTGCTACATACAGATCGATCGAATAAGTCGCGACAAATGATTATTAGCATTTTAAAAAACCCCTCTCAGATCACCATTCACAGTGGTAAGATAAATAGAGCTTATCTCCCTCTCTTTTTTACGAGCATGCCGCAGGTGCGGCAAATCAAAACAGAGAGTACTACATCTCTTGCGGTTCCAAGCAAGTCTGGTGGCTCCCAGAGCAGACAGACCTGCCTTTTCTTTGATTTGTCACCTAGCCTATCCTTTTGGAAAACTTCCTTACTTCCGGTTTTGCTTCAAACCATACCTGTCAGGGAAGTGTTTTTTCCAAAGCATAATATTGTTTGACGAATGTTATGGCAAAAGAGAAGAAGCTCATGCAGCAGGTACTTCCCTTCTCAGAGTCAAATCAGTTTTCAACGTTATCAGCACCCCTCCTAGCATTTGTCTTCTCCTTTCCAGATATTCTCAATACTGCGGGTCAACACTTAACACCCATCACATTTTCTTTCAAAGGCATCGAATTCTGGAAAAAGCATCAGCTTTTTAGGGGTTCCATGGACTCGAATCCATAGGTTGTTGAAAATTTAGTAGAGGGAGAAACAGAGAGTAGCTCGTAAGTCCGTATCCTCGAGTTGTATTTGAGATCCTGCGCTTTTCCAAAAATCTTCTCCATTACATGGCACACCATTCTGGGTTAAGAGGGACTAAAATCTTCGCTTGATTTCTTCGATCTTAGCAACCTCTCTTTATCAAGGGAAATATCGTCATAAAACGGTTTTTTGACTTTCCAATTTTCAGCTTAATCCTGTTGGCTTTACCGATTTGAGACATAAGCAAATGCTCAAAAGTGTGTCGCCTTTTTTGCCGTTGCGCTTGGCCTTAAAGAGAAGTGAGAGAAAAATCAGATCTTATTGTCTACACTCTATGGCAATTGGAAACGTATATAATAAAGCTTACTATGTGGTTTTCAATACAGGCAAAAGTTTGTCTGGAGCGAGACTCTTTTAGGGTTAATGGTCATTGGGCTGTTTCCATTCTGACCTACAAAGGCACTTTGCAGGTACACATTTTGTATTTTATTAAAATTGATGATACCACATATGAAGAGTCTTAAAGGCACTAAACAAAAACACTTATAGCATTGTAGGCTATTACAGTTTCAGCTAGGATTTTCTGTTTTTGTCCACAATCCCACACCGGAATTGTGTTTCAATGTACTTACCAGGGCTTGAGTGATTTCCATTTTATCTGACAAATTTCCTAAAACCATAATATTCTTTAAAAAATAAATCATCTTCGCCCGGGGATCGAACCCTGAAAACTTGTAATTAACACCAAGGGCTCTTAATATAAAAGTGCAGTAGTAGTAGAAATAGAAGCCCAACGCCGCTAATTCAATTGCGCCAAAGGAAGGACGATTTTTGCAAGAATTGGTTTTCTAAAACGGACACGTGGAAAAAAATACGTAACTGGAATGCAAAAAATCGTGTGAGTTGAGATCGATTCGGATGAGTGTCGGACATATGTTAGCATAAAAATTCCCCAGATCACCCATACACAGGGTTAAGAATACATCATCGAAACGTGGTTGCAAGAGTTTTTCTGGTTATCTTATCAAACAGCCCTTAAACACCAATTTTTTTTTAATCTCTGGACATTCCAAGTCAAAGCCATTAAACAACCCTCTATACTATCAAGTCTAACGACATTTAGATATTGATAGATAAACGACCCATTTTAAGATATGTGTAGACTTTTTTTTAATATTTTAAAATGTTTTTTTAAAATATATGGTGTGCAAATAGTATTTCGAAAGGTTGTTTCATTCTAAGCACTGGCACGTGCAGGCGAGTTGGTTATCTTCTCTCAATTCTTTTTACGAGAATATGCCGTAGATGTCTTTACAACCTCATCAATCCGTTTTGAATACTTTGTATTTTTGGTCCACGTTTGTGACCATACAAAGCAATATTAAAATTCTCTGTAATACTTAGTTGTCTATTTCCTATTAAATTTGTGATTTTTGTTCAACATAATTTGAAAGAGATTGAAGTCATTTACAATTATTTAGGCAGTATTTCAAACAAAAAAAATGAAAAAAGCTATTTAGTATTAAAACTAAAAGAAGCAAAATGGTTGTAATAATTCTCACTTTTTATCCAAAAATATTAAAAGACGTCATCTATGAAAATGGGGTGTTTTGGGTGAACATAAATTGTTATAAAAAAATATCACGCAGGAGGAAACTTGGACAGGATGGTTTTTACATCAATAATTTTGTAAAGAAATTCGCAATACCTTGAACTTCATTTTTATCAAAAAAGGTTTACCTTTTTAAGAAATAGCCCATTATTATCAATGCCTAAAGACATTTAGATGTTAAACATGATGAAAGAGATAGCGTTTAGGATAAAATATATATAAACAGTGTTAGACATTAGTTTTTTTTTTAAATATTTTAAAATGTCTTAAAATATCGGTTGCACATAGTTGTTTCGAAAAGGTGTGTTTCATTTCTTTCACTGTACGTGCAGAGTTGATTTATCTCTCTCAATCTCTTACGAACTATGCGCAGAGATGTGGCAAATCAAGGAGGGTGCTCATCTCTGACGGTCACCAGGCAAACTGACCTCTAGCAAGGTTTCTGGTGGGCTCCACTGACCTTTACCACATGGATAGCGGGTCAGAGTCGCCGATTGAAACATTCAGGAAGTTGGTTTTTGACCTCTTACAATATGCGGGAAGGAAACAATGCATACACCTTGTCCAAACAATAGAACATATGTGTGGAATATTGTGCACAGCAGGGTTGTTTATGCATTGTTCCCGCCATATTGATAGTCAAAAAACCAACTTCCTGTTGTTTCACTTCGGGCCGACCCAATTCAACTGTGCGGCCAGACCGCTATCCATGTGTAGAGGTTTCAGGGGTGGCTCCAGAGCAAACAAAAACCTGGTCCTTTCTTCAGCCGTTTTTTCATTTAGGCCATCCTCTTTTGTAGGTCTTCCCTCATTTTCCATTTGCCTCCACTATATTCTTTCCAGTGAGTTGTATCGAATTTATTAATTCGAAAAAATAAAAGGAAGAAAATAAGGTCCCATTGGCCATGGGCGCATAACAACTCTAATTCAAATGATTGAATAGGACATCATCGATTAGCGCGCAGGTCAGTATGTATTGTATGGATGGATGTATGTTATGTATGTATGGTATGTATGTATGGTATGTATTGTATGTATGATGTATTTTATGTTGTATGTATGTATGTATGTATGTATGTATTGTATGTATGTATGTATGTATGGATGTATGTATGTATGTATGTATTGTATTGTATGTATGTATGTATGAATGTATGATGTATGTATGTATGTTCTTACAAGAGGGTTAACATTGTTCTGGGAGTACATATAGATACAAAGCTTACATTGTGGGGCCGTTTTTTTGTCAATATGGGAGTACGCCCACACTGATCTCTGCCCAAATGCTTTGGGTTTTTTTGGCCTCTGGGGGGGTAGGTATAGGTTAAGCTATGGGTTGGGGCCTTACAGCCGCGTACACAGGGATTATTTTGTCTATATGGTGAACGGTTTTTAAAAAACTTATACCAAAAAAATAATCCCACAGTGTATGAATATACCTACAAATACCCCCACAAGCATGTATGTACCGATTTTTTATACACAAAAACACACAACTTTGTGGGGGTCTGGGGGGTGTATTCCCACAATGTACTCTTGTGTCGGTATGTGTGTATGTATTATGTAGTATGTATGATGTATGTTTGTATGTACGTACGTACGTATTTTGATACATTGTGGGGTGAGTACGGGTGAGGTTCCTTCAGTTTTTTAATTTTTTAAATGAATGAACATTGTGGGTTGAGACATTGGGGGTGGTGAGAGTTTAACATTGTTGGGGGGAGTTTATTTATTCCGTAAAGAGGTTGTTAGATTACTAAAAAAAAGAGTATTAGGATACTAAAAAATCTTTTGTTGCTGTTGTTTAACATTGTGGGGTGGGTTTAAACATTGTGGGGGGTGAAGTTTAACGGAAATAAATAAAACGCAATACTAGTCGTATTGAGGTTTTATTCTGTAAAAGAGTATTAGATAAGTATTAGATTTAGAGATTACTAAAAAAAGAGTAGTTAGGGATTACTAGAAAAAAGAGTATTTTAGGATTACTAAAAAAAAAAAGAAAAAAAAAACAGAGTATTAATTACTAACAACAAAGTCACTTTTGTTGTGTGAATTGTTTGTGCTTTACAAAAATAAGGGAGGTTCTTTTGGGTTTGTTAGTCCAACGCAAACGCATTGAAGAATTGCATTTGGTAACGCTGTGGTGTTGCGTTTGTAGTGATGGGGGGAAAGTTTGTACTTGAGTGAGGAGTCATACCGAGAGGTAAAGTCCCAGGAATTACAATAGAATTGACGGGTTTGGGTCAGGTCTACAAGGAGAACAGGAACTTCAATATTTGGGTTGGTGATGACATCATAGTGAAATATGATTTTCAGAGAGTATAGAAAAGTTAGGTGAATGGTGTGATCTATTCATGACACGACTGAACAATCAATAGTTTCACTGATGATGTCACTGGTAGGCATTCTTTTTTCTGGCCGTTTATGGAATGAAATATCCTGTAAAGATTTGGAGTAGGTTTATCATTCATTTCCTGGGGACCTTTAAAGTATGGTGAGTTGTTACCTTCAGTGTATTAAAAGACGTTAGAAAAAGTGATGTGGTGGTATTTTGTCACTATGTGAATGTTTACATTTTGATTGAGGGCAGGACATTTCGAGAGTTAAAATAAGGCGAGGCTGATACAGTATCAGATAATTTACCTTTTTCCGACATTTACTTTCATATATACATACATGTCATCATGTGTACAGCAAAAAATCTGTCTGTATTGTGAAGATGCAAATCACCAGATTTACCCCCTTCTAAACTACCCTCCCTACTTAAAAAGTACAAACCTCCTTTTTATTTTCTTCGAACACACGTAAACAAAATGTTTACCAAACACAACTCTGTGCCAATGCTCTGAATTATTCACCACATTAGAATCTACATAAAACGCGGGTGTTTTTTTCAAACTATCCCAGACACATTAACATAAAAAGCCTCATCCCCAAAACTTTGTCATAGGTTCACTCTTCCAATACTATGAGAGAAACACACCATATTTGACCTCTCTTAAGACTACCACCCACTTAAAACTACAATAACATTCCAATACACCAATAAAATTAAAAAAACGATCAACTGTTGCGACATATGAATCCTAAACTCTACCATTCTTGGATGTAAATTATATCTCACCAGTTTTGAACACTCCAAATATCACTCCACTTCTGTTTGCCTGTAATGATGGCAGCCACCACCGTGATGAAAATAAACGAATGAATTTATTCATATATTTTTTGCATTCAGCTACGTATTATTCATGTGTCATAGACAATGCATTCGTGCTTGGACTCGTGTGCAATGGTGGAATTAGCGCGTTGGACTTCTAATGCCACTTTGGAAGCTGGTGATGACATTCAAAGGTTCGGTGTGAAGCAGATATAGTCGGGTGGGAGCCATAGTCCGGCTCCATAGACGATACGGACATAAAGCGTGAAACGAATGTTGCGTAAGAGTCAACTGAATCGATTGCCCTATTGTTCCCATTGTCCCAGACTATGAGTACGCCGGACATGGTTACTTCTACACCGGTTTGAATGCCCGGGGAGATGTATTACTTTGTTAAAGAATGGTTTGGTTAGGAAAGATATTCAGATAAATGTGAATCACTCATGCCCGTGGTACGTCATTTAAAGCAGTTTGGGATGTGGAGTGTGACCAAAATTCCCCAGGTGAAACTGTTGATCTCAACCCACCTCTCTCTTGTTAGATCCAACGATGAACGCTTGGTAAGACACATGAAAAAAAATCTCGAAGTTTTCCTTCAACAGAATAACACAGCAAGTTTTTCTTTGTTTTCCAGTTTACAAGGAAGGAAGATGTGTCTGAAGTCAGGTGTTCTTATGTCGTTGTGCATTTGAAATATTAAAGGCAGTAATCAGACCATCTTGATTTTGCACTGTCATTCTTTACGCTTTCGATTCCCTATTTTTTACAGTGTGTATGGTGATCTGAGTATTTGTTAATGCTAATCACATGGCCGACTTATCCGATCGGTTTGAATGCCACGATGTTTTGCATTCAGCTACGTATTATTCACGTGTCATAGAAACTGATTCGTGCGTCGTCTCCGTTGCGCAATGGATTATCGCGTTGGATGTCATTTGAAAGCAGTGTAAATTCAAAGGTTCCGGTGTAAAAGCAGATATAGTCGGCGGGAGCCACAGTCCCGGGGGCTCCATAGACGAAAAGGAATAAGCTTGAAACTATGTTGCGTGAAGAGTCACCTGGATCGATTGCCTTATGTGCACCATTTGTTCCCGGACGTGAGTACGCCGGACAAAATTACTTCTACACCGGGTTCGAATTCCGGCGGAGATGAATTTCGTTTTTAAAGAATGAATTTTGGTTAGGAAAAAATTCATAATAATTGAAATCGTTCATGCCTCTGGTCGTACATTTGACACATTTTGGATGTGGAGTGTGACAAAAATTGCCAGACTGCTATCCTGAAAATTGTTTTTTGTTAGTGTGTTTTGAGACTCTTCATTGTACTCAACAGTGCATTGTAGGTTATATAGAACCCCAATCTCAATGACCATACCCTTAAAGTTAGTCGCTCAGACCAACTTTTGCCCTGTATTGAAACCACGTAGTACGCTTTGCTTACTATCAAGTTCCGTTGGCACTAGAGGAGGGCATAAGAAGATCTGATTTTCTCTTACTCTCTTAAGCAATCGCTAACGGGCAGCTACCACTTACGTAGCTTTTTGTGCGTATGTCAATCAATCGCACTAAGCAGTGAATCAACTGAAAAATTTGGAACAATCCTAGTTATGTTTATATTAATCCAACGGTTGCTAAGATCGGAAAAAAATCAAGCGAAGATTAGCCCTCACCAGAAATTGTTGTCCATGCTAGATGTGGAAAAGCAGGATCATCAGATCCCTTACACTCAAGGATGATCTACGAGCTACCTGCT
>JAMKCH010034150.1:0-15803 GCA_023653785.1 Ophioderma brevispina
AAATGAACTGACATTTCTACTAAAGTGTTTGTAGATCAAACCGTGAACCATTGATAAATGTAATGCATGCCAGGGGAAAAGGATTAGGTAACGCATGTTATGTATTGATCTGCCAAAAGCGTGATGAGTGTACGTACAGCATGACGGTATTCTTACTTTCGGGAGGCCACCTGGTCAAGATTGATTTTAATTGGACGCTATGAATCAAAGCTCCACCTGGCCTGAAGACGTGTTCCAAAATATATTTTTTGTGTTATTTTAACTAGAATTCTTGGGGGTTCTTTGGAAATAAAATATGGGTTTGAAAGAAAAGGGATCCTGCTCCTGCTTAGAGCAGAAGTGACAGGGAGTCAAGCGGCTTGTACACAAGAATTTTTCTTGTTATTATTGAAGAAATGGCCCTGTGATTTAAATCTAATTCCAATAAATAGCAGAATTAAATATTTTAAAGACTTTTACAACAAGGGTGGAAGCAGTTTGAATGTATCTGCAAATTATAACTTGTAATACCTATTAGGGCCTCTTCTGTAAGTTAACATACGTAACCGAACTTTATTTCTTTTCTTCCCCCTACCCCCCTAACCTCCTCCCTTCCGGACCCGAAAAAATCTAATCTAGGCGAAGTGAAACATGACTTTGGTTAGGTTTTGTTCCAAACTTAACCAAAAATAAGTTTCCCACTTTCCGTCGAGTGGATTTTGTCATGGAGGGCAAATAAAGTTTGGTCATTGTGTGACTTTTCCCCGAAGGATGGCCCCATTATAAATCTTATACATTTTAGGTAAATTTCATCTTTTTTTAAAAGAATAAAATAACAAAATTTGTGTTTTTTGCATTGTTTTATGAATGCACATAAATACATGTTGGTGTGTGTGTAAGAGACCATTTCACGACTAATTAAAACACTGAACAAAAATACATCTTCAAAAGTATTTTAATTAACTGGATTAAAGTAATTTGCTAAAAAGTTGAGTTGAATCAGAAAGTATTCTCATTCAATATCTATGCATTATCCTGCTATCCCCCATAGTAGGGATTAAAGCATAAGGGATTTAAATTATGCTCACTTTTTTGTGTCATCCTCCGGAAGGATCAATATTGAGCGACGTACCAACTTTGTTTTGTAGGTATACTCTATAAAAAATTTAAGTAGTAACAAATAGTTTCACAGATTGAATTGATTAATTCTTTTTTATATTAGTACTCAAAATGATACATTCAATGATAAAACAAACATAAATATGAATAGCAGTACAAAAAATATTGCACTTAAAAGTTTTTAAGAACATGCCATAGACAATGAACAGGAGTTCTAAGGATAGTCCAAAAAGCCTTTGAACAAAATCTTAATCGATTGATGTCCTTACATTCAGAAAAAGGACGATAGAAATACTACAAAAACAACAACAAAAAACAAAACAAAAACAAAAAATGATTGAGATACATAAAGGAACATATAATGCCACTTAAAAGCATATAAGCCAACATTGTTGAAGAGCACCACCCCCAATGTTTCAAAATTTGATATTTTTTGGCACAGCTATGTTGGTAATTGTCTAGAAACTACACCTGCGAACGAGAATGCTCAAAAATGTGTATTTACATAAAATGATGATAGCGATTTTTGTTAATTAAAAAGGATTGGTATCCTAATTGTATAGCTAGACAGAGCTGGAAATGCCAAGTTAATTTCTGTCCATGATGGAATAGTGCCACCTCAAGAAAATACCTCTAACTTGACTTGCCTGAACCAATAAACAAATTAATAGGGAGCGTAGATCACGTACATGCGTCTATTTCCCGGCTATTTCATATTGGAAGGCCGTTTCCAGCAGCCGTGAATTATTATCGGGATCTTATATTAATTATTTTTCCTAGTACAAAATTCCTTCGTTTGTGACACTAGACATTGTTCGAGCTTAACCATTCACAGGTATAGTTTTATAGCCCGTGACCAATTGCACCGTGTAAAAATCGGGGCGCCTTCAAAAAATGTGTTATTGCTTTAAGATCAGAGACCAAAAAAAGGAAAACAAATTTAAAAAAATAGGAAAATGTGAGACCAGCTCAGAAGAGTGACTTGAAAATGCTGTTTGACTAATTGCTTGAACAAATAAAATCACTGATATGCTTGTATCTCACTTTGCAGTGAGTTCCATTGATGGATCCTATAATTGTATCCATATTGAAGCCTGTGAGTGCAATAGTAGTATACAAAACATATCACTAGATAATTTTTACATTTAACGAGCCGCAGGCGAGCGAAATGGAACATCCAAAATTTGTCCCAGTGATTTATTTTAAACCCTCAATTCATTGATGGTTATTGGTATCGAGAGCGGCATGTTCTTATTTTCTCTACTTGTCGGCCGTTTTATTGCATTTTTGACGAAAAGCTGCCTCTGGAAGTCTACAACATGGGGAATATTGTGGTTGGGCTTGATTTTTTATTTCAGTGCGGGAGTCAGTTTGGCGTAATTTGTAATCTTTTTTGTGTCAAGTTTTTTTTTGGACATCTTTGATGCCGCGCTTGTCGTCTTTTTTAAACTGAAATGCTATTGGTTTTATGTGTGCACCTATTAACCGTTTCTAGTGGGGTTCTTCGGTGAAATGAAATGGGGATCATGTTACCATATCTACCAGCCTGCAGGCTTCAGGACTGAGGTCAACACAAGTGCCAGTTCATTTGACTTGAGTATGAATTTAGTGGTAACACAAACCAGACACATCAACAATTTTTTGCAGCCCTAGAATTTTCACATGGAATGTGGGGGAAATTGATTGTGGTAAATGACTTAAAACTTGAGTTCTAATATGAGACATTATTAATAAATATTTTTTAAGTTAACTTATGGTTATCAAGAAGAAGGCCTACTTGGAATTTAAAAAATATAGATATGTAAAAAATAGTGTTCAAATATCCCTCTTCCTGAGGTAAGTTTGACCATGGGCCTGTTAGTTAGTAAGGTCACATTGCCTAAAGTGCTCAATTGATTGTTAAAACTTTCAATGTCAATTAGTTTGAAATGGTTACTTGAAAAGATGTAACCAGATGTCAAGGAAGGCCCTTTAGTTATGTTAATAACTGGTATTTGCAAACCAAGTCTCAAAAGAATAATAGCAAAGTACGAAGAGAGACCCAAATTTGCCCACATAGGTATGCTGTGTCTTAAAGTGGTAACAAATTAACTCCATGTTGCAAAGGATTAGGCCTACAAGATACCCATGAAACTGTTGTGATTGCATGTTTGCCTTTTAAAAAATATTGCTCCATCATGTATTAATGCAAAAGTGTTTTTTTAGGTTATAATTATTTTAGTGCCGGGTTGTGGACTTTGTTCCCGCTGACAGTTCCTTAAAGGGGGGCTGTAAGGACGGCGGAGCCCTGTCAATTTTTTCCGGGAAAGCTATTTTAAAGAGCTCTATCTCATGATGCAGTTTACATGTTTGTAGATGGCTCCCTTTTCAAGTTTGAGCCTTCAAAGTTGACTTTACTTCAACATTTTCATTTCAATATTTTTTTTAAAATCTCAATATGGACTTGGTTCTGTGACAGTCCTTAAATGGGGGCTGTCAGACGGCGGAGCCCTGTCAATTTTTTCGGGAACGCTTTATTAAATGAGATCTATCTCCATTGATGCAGTTCCTAAACTATGAGGTGGCTCCGTTTTCAAGTTACGAAACCTTTTAAAGTTGACTTGTACTTCAACCTTTCATGTCATTCTTTAAAAATGCAAAATGGACTACGTTCCTACTGACAGTCTTTAAAATTTGGAAGCTTTCAATAGATCTTAAGACAGTATCCATTGGCTGTATCTCTTGAGGACCTAGGTAGCTCACTTAAATTTCAAAACAAAACTATCCCTGATCCAAGATCAAATCTCCCTGATCCAAGATCAAATCTCCCTGATTCCAAGATCAAAATCTCCTGATTCCAAGATAAATTCTCCCTGATTCCAAAAATATCAATGTTTGGCAGCTCGGAAAGGTCATCGGGGTCGTTATCGTTATTGGATATAACTTGGACGTGTTTGCGGGCAGGGGTCATTTTGGTGTTTTTCAAAGGTCACCAGGGGTAGTTATCGTGATTTGAATATGGATTTATTTATGAGTTGGTCTATGGTGGTAGTTTGCCATACAAGTTTGTGATCACGTTTTAGAAGGGGTCATTTGGGGTCAAAGGTCATGTCAGGGGATCGTTTTATTGGGTAAGCTTGGCCGTGGCATTTACGTTCTCATGGATATGAGCTTTGATGTGTGTGGTATGCGTTCCCGTACGAGTTTTGTGATCACATTTTCAAGGGGTCATTTGGGGTCAAAGGTCATTCTAGGGGTCGTTATCGGGTAACTTGGCCGGCTTTGATATATGGTAAGAGTGTTTTGTTGGTGGTAATTTTGCCGTACGAGTTTGTGGTCTGTTTTCGCGGGCCCCAGGGGTCATTTTGGTGTCAAAGGGTCATCCAGGGGGTGGTCATTATCGTGGTCGTGCTTTGATATATGATATGAGGGTTTGGTATGTGGTAGAGTTTTGCCATACAAGTTTGTGATCACGTTTTTGAGGGGTAATTGGGGTCAAAGGTCATTCAGGGATTGTTTGGGAGCTTGGGACCGTGCTTGTACTTGGATATGAGTTTTGAGTGGTGGTAGTGTGGTAGTTTTGTTAGTTTCACCGTACGAAGTTTTGTGGTCACGTTTTCGAGGTGGCATTTTTGATTCAAAGGTCAAACCAGGGGTCGTTATAGGGTTTTTTTTATTTTAGGGTTGTGAACTGCCGTGCTTTGACGCATGGATATGAGTTTTGGTCTGTTGGTAGAGTTTCGCCGTACTTGTTTTGTGGTCACGTTTTCAGAGGGGTTATTTTGGGGTCAAAAGGATGTAGGGGGCCCATTAGGGGTACCTTGGCCGTGTTCATACCCATGCTTTGACATATGGATATGATGAAGCCCTGGGGGCGCTAATGGTATTAAAATACAGTCCAGATACTCATCTAGCAGGTATATGCTCAGCTAGTGGGTAATTAGGGTCATTCAGATCAAAGGTCAAATGGGTAAAATTGGTGTTGGTGTGTATGGACATGAACTTTGATGCCAAAAACTTTGAGGGTCACAACAGGTCATCCAGGGTCATTCAAGGTCAATGAGGGTCCAAATGGGGTAAACTTTAGTTTCCGGTGAAACGTGGTGGCGGGGGGCGTGGTTATGGAAATTTTAAAAAGCTCATGACAAGGACCGCAGGGGTTCATTTCAAGGTCAAATGAACCGCAAAAACCTGAGGAGGTCATTTCAATCCAGGTGATCGCCAAAAAAACAAAGGTGATTGCCAAATACAAGGACCCGCCTAGATAAAATATATTAAAGAAACCACAGGTCCAGACTCTTATTGGTATGCACAGAATGCCCACTTATGGCCCAGATGCCCTTTTTGACATCCAATGACCTACTTGACCTTTGACCCCACATCAAACATTCCTTTCTTCCAAGTTGAGTTATATAGCCAACCAAACTTGCTCAGATAACCACTGCCACGACCCATGGGCTATATGTCAATTGGACCTGTCATTACCCTTACATGACCTCTGACCCCACACTATGCATTCTAACATCCCCAATTGATGGGTTTCTGCATCATTGATGCACTCGTAACTATTGTTGCGCAAAGCCCGAAACACAAATACAAAAAGACCACACTCAATTTGTTTTATATACGATTTTAACATAGATTCATCATCACAGAGCAATGTACCGTGCATGTAAAAACTATTGACGGCTTCAAAAGCGCGCGAGTAATGTATTAGTAGTCGGTGTCTATGTGTGTAAAGGAATGTGCGATATCCGTGATGGGGAATATGAGATGCATCGTCTTTAAGTTTAATAATTATTAGTTAATTCACTCTTTCTAGTTAAAATAGAATTGTGAATAATGAATGGTCATATCATCCTTGATTCAAAGTACAACACATTAATACAGATCAACTGTCAGAAGCTTCTATGGAAAACCATATAAGGAAATCAAACATTTTATTTCTATGAATGAAATTGTTCTCACTTTTTAGCCAATATCAAGATTAAAGGTGCAACGAAGTATTTCATCAAATAACATTTCCCTAAAAAATATGAAAATTCTGATTTTTGTGCAACTGGTGGGAACCGCTTTCTATCAAAAATATACCCCCACATCTTAAGGATTAAGCCGACAACTGTTTCTTTGAACCCAATTGGCAAAATTTCTTATTTTGTATAGGAGCAAATACAAAATTTTGAACAATTTTGCAGTTTGAGTAGAAAATAATAATCATAACAATCATCTTTTGTTTTCATTCTATTGTAGTTATTTCTGTAGCCAAATGAAATGGTAGGGAATCTTGCATGTCTAATATATAGAAAGCACTCCATAATCACAGAAAATATGATGACTTTGAATCTCTCATTGCACCTTTAATATTCAAAGCAAGTAGATACTTTTGTGAAAAAGAGCAACATTTAGGAAAAGGAAAATGTCAGTTTTTAATCAAAATTTCGAAACCGGTATGTTTGTCTAGTAAAACACGGCTGGAAGATGTTAGGCAGGATCGCTAATGGAAGTTGACTAACTCTTTCCAAAGGCGAAGTCGCGGGAAGTTATTTGTACACCTTCCGACATTAAGGGAAGTAAGTCTGCCTACCATAAAAGGAGAACTATTTTCAATTTGTTACTTCATCTTGTATATAATAAGCCTAACATTAATTTAACATCAAAAAAGTCGTAACTAATTGATAAAGGACACACCAAGTGAATTTCAGTTTGGAGCTTAAATTCCCCACACGGTACACATGTAGTGTATTTTTGTAGGATTCTACTTTCCATCTCTTGTGTATGTGGTGTTTGTTGTGGGACTGCGTGTATGTGTGTGTGTGTGTGACGTGTGATGTATGTGTGTTGTGACTGGGTCGGGTGTAGATATATATGTGTGTGTTGGTGTTGTGCGCATGCCACAATGTGTTGGTTTGTGAATCGTGGAATGCATTTGAACCCGCATGCTGTGTGTGTGCCTTGTAGTGTGTGTATGTGCATTTGCGTGTATGCATATGAGCGAGCACACACAGGATGGTGTATTATCAATTGAAAGAAAGATGAACACTTTCCAATTCCTCTCGTAGTGGGATTATGGTGTTGGTTACCAGGGATTGAACAATAAGGTTGCAATTGGGGTTGAAAGGTTGTAGGTTCTTCCATTCATATGTCCAATGAGGTGAGTTACCAACGTCACACTGGTTCCCTGAAGGACACTATTAGGTACCCAAAAGGATCACAAGGGCCTAGATTATACTGCAATTGGGTATTTGGGCCGATGGCTTTTGAGATGGGAGCCATTTTTAAAAGCTACTGACGTACATGTTTTAACCTATACAGAATCTACAAGGGTGAATGAACGGATTAACTTATGACCTTATTGAATTTGTCAAGGTTTTATCTTCAAGCTACAAGACCAAATGCGAGGAATTCAAGGATTCAAGAAGACGTTCAGAAAACATCCCCGAGAAGAGAGATTAGTTGTTGGTAAGTAAGTACTCTTCTAATCAAGATGGATTAGACCAATTTATGAATTTGTCCTTCTCAACAAGCTGTATCAAAATGAATGAAACTGATTGACTTGTCATTTTGCAGATTTTTTTTTTTAAATGTACCAGTTTAGGCACATTGTTTTGACGTATAGAACTTTGAAATGAAAGTAGTTTAACTTCTCTTAGAATTTTAGTGTCATAAAGCTAGTGCTGTTCAGAAGTTAATGCTTAAAAAAGGAAACAGAGATACTTTGATAGAGAGCACCTATTGCAATAAATATTTAGAGCACTGAAACCTGTTCAATTGTGTTGTGTTGTGTGCGTAAAGTATGATAATATCAATCTTCATTTGAGTGACAATAAGGGCTTAACACTGAGCCGTGATCGATCACTTCTGCGATTCGATCCTGTGTGTCGGACTTCAAACCAGCACCACAATTCATTATTAATGCTTTGTTGCCCACTCTGACATACATATCGCTTGTGTTGCTTCCTCAAATAACAACAAACGTACGTTTCCGTCCACTAAATGCCACTTACGTAAGAGCATCCGCCATTTTGAATTTCCTTTACTCAGTATGTTAATATCAACGAGCGTAAAAGTCACAATTTCTGTGCGGAAACGAACCAAGGTAACAAGTCATATCACTTTAAATAGATGGCCATATACCTCGGCATTAAAAAAGTCAAATACAACCACTGCTGTTGTAAATGCCTCTGAAAAGAAAGCTAATTCGTTGTGAAAGCAAAGCTATTAAATCCCCTTTGGAACGATTTTACATTGTAACTAAGGCGTTATTGCGCTACATGCGTGTTATTAAGCCTCAAACCGAACCGGGTCGTTTTGCCGACAAACGGCCCAAATGCAAAACGATCGGGGCAATCTATTTTTTTAACGGCCAAGATGAAACGAGAAAACGAATTTTTTGCGTTTCATTGCATCTCGGCCGTTTTTTTCCCGGCACAGGATAAGTACGTAAAGTCTGTAACGGGCCCCGATGCAACCACAAGAACTCGCGTAATTTTCCGGAAGAAGACGGCCCAGATGCACCGAGGACATCCCGTCATTTCCCGGAAGCGGCCCAGCGTGCACAGGACATCGCGCCATTTCCGGAAAGACGTCTCTGATGCAACGAGGAACATTCGCGTGCGAATGCAATGTTGAGAACAGGGATCTAACTATAATAAATAAATAAATAATGGCTGCGGTACTGCACACTGATCTGAATATGAATCTGTAGCTTATAGTGCGCCAGTCGGTGCGTTGCGCTATTAGCTACGTCATAGTCGTTGCGTTGGCGCTATTACGCTACGTCATGCTCCGGGTTTACGTCAGGTCATGAATGCTGTTTTATGCCTAATTAAAAAATAGCTTATCGAAAATGGTGGCGCTATCCCCACGATTATCGAAATTGTTATGGGCATTTGTACACAGTGTCACCCGCCTGAGGAAAAGCATTGCGCCTTTTGCAGGCAAAAACCGTCCGAAATACAGTGAAAGCATCGCATCATTTCCCGGGAGTGACGTCCCAGGTTGCAACGAACACCATCGCGTCATTTTCCGGGAAGAAGACGGCCCAGATGCACAACGAGGAACATCGCGTCATTTCCGTAAGACTGCCCAGATGAACGGAGGAACATCGCGTCATTTTCCGTAAAGACGGGCCCGAGATGCAACGAGGAAACATCGCGTCATTTTCCCGGTAAGACGGCCCACAGATCCAATGAGGTCCAATGAGAGTCATTTGTGCGACAAAAAATAGTGTTGACGGGACGAGATTGCAACCGAGAAACATTTTCGACCCGTACCAGTTTTCGTTTGCACCGCTTGCGTTCTGGCCGCGTTAGGGTTAATCAGGAAGACGGCTGCAATAGTCTTCAAAAAAAAAAACGGCGATCTTTTTTTGATCGCAAAAGTCGATCGATCACCGGCAGGTGTGAAAAGCCTTAATATTTCCCATATTGCGACAGTTTCTATTGGATTAAGCTAATCAGATCAATATGTTGTGTATTGCCCTTATTTATTGTGCGTCTGCAAGAGCACGTAGGTCGTGTCTGTGTATCGGTGTGTCTGTTGTCTGTGGTCAAAATGTTAACCCTTAAAATTGCATGCCGTATGAGTTCCATAAGTAAGGCTACGTGATGTAACTTGTTGCAAAGGAGGGGCGGGGTGGGGTGACTTGTTGGTGAACTTGGTGTACCTCATGTGACCTTTGCCAGTCAAAATGTGAACCCTTAATATATGCATGCCGTATGAGTCCGTAAGGCTAATGATGATGATGTAGCTGTGGAAAGGTTGGGGCGGGGTGAGTGACTGTTGATGACGCATGTGACCTTGGTGACCTCTGTGACCTTTGGCCCATGCACAAACCGCGACGGCAGACGAAACTCGCGGTCCGCCATATTTTATGAGTAGTAAACATTTGACTATAACCCTGCTATAACCCACATAGAAATAGAGCATAGGGCAGCTATGTGATTGTAAAGTTTATGAGTATCCACAATAACCATCTTATACTTTATTCTGTATTGTGGGATTATATCAGAATAACTGTCAACCATGCCAATTCCAATACTTTTGATACATTTGACATTTATTTCATTATTTGCCACAATTTCTCTCTGCCCTAGGACTCTGGTTAGGGGTAACCTTGAGCATGACCTTTAGTTTGGATCAAAGGTAGGCGTCACAGCTGTTTTAAAAAACCCCTATGCAAATTTGGGGTCTCTTTATTTTTCGAACAATAATTTTTTTTTTTTTTTGTATTAACAGTGGCGACCAATTTTGATCAACTATATAAAATAGGGACATCAAAAATATCTCTGCAAAATTTGGACAAATCCATTGCTGGAATCTTGCCATATAGGCCTAACTGTACAAAGGTTCATGATTTGTATGTTTAGAAGAAGCACCTCCTATGTGCCGCTCCCTCCATAGAAAGATATGGAAACCTATATTTTAATGAAAAACATCATATCATAATCTGTCGCTCCTCCAATCCTGGCTTGTTTGCCTCATGGTCTAATGCCATGTTATACTCCATTTCCCTATCTCTTGCAGTGACGCAGGTGCAATATTGTGCTGGTCGCCACCAGTAACTGCGCATGAATACCTACAGCGTGGTGGTATTGCACCTGTGAACAAAGACGGCATCTCTTGACGCCTACGTAAAAGTTGCCTCAAGGTTATGACTCACTTCACATATGTAGAGAAATGGACTATATATCCAGAGGTTGCTGTTTGCATCCGCCAGCCAAGCATACATGGATTGTTTTCAATGCTTGCATAAATTTTATCCTTGTCTACCTGGAAATTTAATTGGTTAGAAATGGCGTATTTAAAGGTGCGTGTTGTTCCGATCGTCTTTGGACCCCCTGATCTACCGTACCCGGATGTAGTATCGGTTTTGAAATCAGATGAACGGCCGTATTTTCTCATTGTCGTCCTGAAATCTGAGCCCTCAACTCCCTTTCGTTCCCAATATTAAACAAAAACCACCGTTTTTAGGTGGTTTACCATCACTATTAGCACAGTATTTGAATAGGGGGCTTTGCAACATGCAATTATTAGCGTCTACCATCAAAACTGCAAGTATGTTTCCCACGGTACTTGTATGATGGGGTGTATGTGCATTTGCCAGGCTCTCATATCAAGTACGAACACAATACACATACATCGGACAAGCACTTTTAAGCAGTGGCAGAACCTAGTATAATTTTTTTTGGGAGGGGAAAAGAACATTTAGGGGTAAGGTGATGTAAAATGTTTCATGCAAAAATGGGTAGTGCGCACAAAAAAAAAAACAGTGGTATAATTATATAATGTATACCTCAGATAATTTTGGGGTTATACAAAAGTTTCCTGATGTGGCCAAGTCCTGGTTTCAGCAAGCAAACCTTCTCATTTCCCTTATAGTCCTCCGGTGCTCGACCCATATGACTTTGCGCAGAGCGTCCACACAAATTGGTTTTGATGGTTTCTAGGCCACATTGACTTGCATATTCCAAATCTGATGATGCCACTTTGGCATCAATTGCGCATAGTGAGATAGGGAAGGGGGTAATTTAACCAGGGGTAAAATTTGTAATGTTTCACATGTGGATTTGAAATCTGTATAGAAGTGTTTATCGTGTCCGAAAGGTTTAAAAAAGTTATAGTTTGCTATAACTTCAACTTTGTGTTTTACATACAGACCAAAATTTTGCAGGTCATCATGGGATTAAATATTTACAACATTCCGATTTGGTCCAAGTGGTTTCACATTGTTCGTATGGGAATGTTTAAACAGAAATCACATTTTTACCTTACCTCAATGTCATCATTGCTAAGGTATCTAACAGAGACTAAAATGATCAACCCCCAAGAACCCTGTGGATCTTCTCCATTATTTCCCCTTATTTATACCACAATGTCCCCAACAAAGTGTGTACCTATATTGACATTAATATCAAACAGAATGAAGAATTTGAGCCCATTTTGAAAGAATCTGTGCATTCTAAATTGTTTACCCCAGGGATGACCTTGGGGGAAAAAAAAAACCATTTTAGAGACTTGATTGTTAAAAGTAAATGGCCTAGATATAGCAAACTATAATATACCATTTTTTTGGCCGAAGGTCCCTACGACCCGGCTAAGAAACCACTATGGCTCGATTCTCTGCTTGACTCTATGTCTTTCATAGAGTTTACCTAGATTAAGCTCTATGATGTCATTACAACAATATTCATATAAATGTTTTTCTCTTTGTTGAAAATGATCCGTTCATACTATTAAAATATGGATTGTTATTGTGGTGTGTAATGCTATCAATTTTAGCATCGAACAAATCCTCTGCAGGTGTTAAATTGTTTAAAAGGTCTTTCTCTTCTTTGATCTTATCTCTGCCAGTACTGGCTTTTTGATGGGCATTTGGGGTTTATGTTTGCAAGGGAAGATAAAGGGCGAGTCAACTACATAGAGAGTTGAGTTATAAGTAAGTAATTATCAGGCCACGTAGAGTTTACTACTACTGATCAAGAGTGTTTTTCATGTTACTCTGCGCTCTGAGTTCTCTTCGGAAGCTTTCGCCTTATAATAACAATTTATTATTTATTATTTTAACTTTTAAAGTAAACTTTCTGGAGCAGTACAAAAAGGGATGTTTTACCCTTTCCATTCCTAACTTGGTCATACACCTGTTAATTACCTCATCATCTTGCCTGCATCATCACACATCCATCTTCTCCACCTCTCATAATACTCTAATTCCCTGCAGTGTGGTTCAGGGTCAAACAGAGCTGGTGTCAAATGACTCCTTGTGTCACTAGCTACATCAAGTCCAGTTCAGTTGGTTAATATATCAATTCTGTGTTCAAGAGTAATTGATATATGTATGATTCCCTAATGTATAAAGGGTTAGAGTCAGACTTGATGGAAGTCCAACAAGGCCGTGGGGCATTGTCCATATCATGTTTAGCATTTTATCTCGGGTATCAGGACTCACACTACCCTTGTCAAGCTTCCTTGGTTAATGGCATACTGATAGTATCTATATCTAGGCCTACCTAGTATATAGGGCCCCAATGTTGGTGCTATTTAGTTGAAATTATAACCAGTGTAGAAATAGCCTATAATGTGTTTTTGCAGGCCTCAATCCAAGTTACATCTTGTGGATGATATTGATGCCCCCTATTGCAACCTCGTTTCCATTAATGCATTATGGCATGTATAATCCTCTTTATTATCACTTTATCTTAGATAATTGTTAACTTTAGTTACTGGCCATTGTCTGTATCTTGTTTGAAGCATTTCGGCGCGTTCGATGTCGATTTCCTTTGGGGCATTCACATGTGAATGGTAAATATTGCCATCAAGGTTTTTATTTTAGTGCATGGTTTTTATTTCGTGGTTTTCCAAATGCTTGTTTTTTTCTGATCAATCAAGTTATTAGCTCCTTGGTCTTTTTCCTGCATATTAATATACTTGTCAGTGTGCCACTGGTTGTCCCATATATTAGCCATTGCCATAGCCAACATGTCTGTCCTCACATGTCTTGTCCGGTCTTGTGATAGACCAGTTTTTAACAAGCCTACGTCACTTCTTTTGTTGCCTGCGAATCCATTCCTGTGAATCGTTTGGACCCATAGTATTAAAAACCCTAAAAGATAAAGGCCCATTGTGTAACATCAGCGGCGCGACCTTTTTTAAAAAATTTTCAAGATACCAGGCCCTAACATGTTTTTACAAACATTGCTGTAACTCTATCCACTTATATGTTGTCTTTGTTTATTTGGCCTTGTCCTTGCACCGTTACTTAAAGGGATTAGCCGGCGATTTGGCAATTCCGAACATCAAAAAAATAATCAAAATTCATATTTTTGTATTTTTTGAATACTGTCATGATATGCCAACATAACCTGCAAGTGGTTGACTTGGAATCATGTATAAAATTACAATTCAGTACTTTTTATCGGATTCTTTAATTTCTATATTTGGCGTATATCAAATTCCGACTTGAGATCAAAAATAAAAAGACCTCTCTTGGTGAATATCCCAGATTTTAGCATGACATGTGCAACCATGATCAATACATGTGTTGACCTCCAAACAAAACACAACATTATTGATCTTTGTTTATTCTTTGCTAGTGTACCACAACCAGCTGTTTATTGTAGATTTGAAGACGTGCATCTGCATGTATGTCTATTTGCGGGACAGTATGACAAATTTTCCTCAAATACTTAATTTTTTTTCACTATTGGTGGTTTGTTTCTTCTACTTTAAACATTATATGGAATTGTAACACTTATCCCTTCATTTATAAGTTAAAACCAATAGCATTTCCAATTTTTCATTCTCTCGCAATATCCGCTGCTAATTATGGTGGCCATCTTGTTGAATCTTTGCTCTGATTTGGTCCTAGACGTATAGTGCTTTGTTGGCTTTGGTCTCCTTCATTGTTACTGTCTATGTTTTTGATATTTGACTCGCATATGTAACTAAATGATAATGAAAATTCACTAGACTGTGCTCGAAGCGAGCACGATGTTAGCTGGTGACTTTTGACCCATCTCGTGTTCAACATGAATCACACTTTGACCCTAAAATGGTGTCGGGAAGGATAGATTTTTCTAAATTTCATAATTTTAATCCCTGTATAAGACCACTAACCCTAACCCCACTCCTTATTGACCTCTGATCATTCTGTTGTGTTTTCCAGACCAAGAGAAATTTCTTTAGCGTTTGTTATGTATTTGAACCCGGATGACCTCGGACCCCAGATGTGGCGACCTCCAATTATGTTGCAACATCAAAAGAAACTTTCCCTGAAATTTTGAACATTATTGTCCTGTTGTAATCATGACACCTGGTAACAATGTCTGTGAACCCCCCCCCATTAGGTGACCCCAACCACCAGGGGATCTTGTGAATCTTGTTTTGAAAACTTCAATCACTGATAAGTAGCCTAAATTTATAAAGAAGGATTCGAAGAATACCCCTTAAATCAGCAATTGTAGTATTTGGGTCCAACTCTGTGAGAAGAAAAATAATTCGTAGATTTTCGATAATGCCCCTTTAATTTGTTAATTGGTGGCATTTGGTCAAATCTGTGAACAGCTCATCTAGCCCCCTTACCAGGGGATCCTGTAAGAACATCTCATGATGATAGCCTTTAATTTGCAGAAGGAGGAATTCAAAGATTTTTCCAGGAATAACCCCTTTAATTGGTAATTGTGGCATTTTTGGGGCCAAAACTGTGAACAACCCTATTGATGAAGCCCTACCAGGGTATCCCTGTGAGCTAATCGCGTGTTGAAGCCTTACTTGGCAAGAGAATGATAGCCTTTAATTGCGAGAAGAATGCATTCATAGATTTTCAAGGAATGGCCCCTTGTAAATAAAAAAATTGGCATTGGTGACAGTTGGGCTCAAAATCTGTGAACGCCCCATTTGATGAAGCCCCTCCCAGGGTATCCTGTGAGCAAATCTCCGGGTTGATAGCCTTTAATTTGCAAGAGCATGGAGTCATCGATTTTCAAGGAATGCCCTTTTAATTGGTATTTTTGGCATTTGATCCTAATCTGTGAACACCCCATATGCAGCCTCTATCAACCAGGGTGATCCTGTGAACGAATCCTTGTGATTATAACCTTTAATTTGCAGGAGAAGAAGAATCATAGATTTCAGGGAATGCCCCTTTAATTGATAGTTGTAGGCATGTGGGCCTAATCTGTGAACACCCCGTATGCAGCATGACTGTGGATCTTGAGAGCGAATCTGTT